>CABFVX010009883.1:0-16411 GCA_902151425.1 Timema shepardi | reverse complement strand
AACCGTTGGGTTGTACACCCCAATCTCCCAGTCATCGGCAGTCTAGTTTATTGCGAGTAGGACGCCTTAATGAGTTTTAAAACATGCAGCCATCGAAATGGGTTTACAATAATATTTAAGATGTAGTTGATTTGCTTTTGTTCCAAACTTGGGGTTTATAACATATTTTTTTAGCACAGTGTCTTACTACCTGTTCTGGCTAAACACTTATGTACTAATTACAGTAGTGGGTTAGGGATTAGAAAGGCTTAATTTAGAGAAAATGCACTCTCAGTGTGTCCGACCGAGATTGAACCCCGACTTCGGCAGTCTTAGTCCAACACGAGGTTAGCGCGTTAGACCACGCAGCCGCCAATTCAGGTGTCTATAAATTAATATATCCAGCCATAAAAGTGCTCAAATGTGTGTTCTATCCAAAGTTCTGTAATAATATTCTATCAGCTCTACAGGGAAAAACCATTTCTATATGAACCTACTTCCATGGTGCGATTCCAATGCCACCTATCAACAGGATGAACAATTGACCTTTCATGGTTTGTTTATTTATTTTTCTAATAACGTGACTAAAATATGCCCTTCAAAAAAATTTGTATCTGCGAAATTAATGAACCAAATTTACAGTGAAAAATAAAATTGATCTACAGTAGAACCTCGCTGATCCATCACCTGTAGGACTGGGAGTATGGTCAGAACGCAAAAAAAGGTCAGATTATCAGAAGAAAACTAAATATTTACAGTACTGTATTACACACATACATACATAATACAATCTAAAATAAAACATTTTAGTGAAAAAAAAAACGGTAATGTCTTTTTGATTGGGAGACGACAGTCTAGACTTAGCTGCAAGGTCCCTCCAATTATTGATCCACAAGATATCCATAAGTGTAGAGCTTTCATTCTGTTTGATGTATCGAAGAGCAACATCAAAAGCTTTCTTGGCTTGCGTATGTGATACATGGGCAGGCGATTTGTCATCCTCATCATCGGGCCCTTAATTTACGGTTTCTTCATGAACATGCGAAACAGCGACAACAATCTCATTGTCATTTAGTTCATTTGTTTCACAATCTTAATCACATTTAGTAAGCCACTCATCAACGTCATTTGCTTGGATATCATGTAAAGTTTGTAAATCGTTGACCATTTCCGGCGTGTCTGTGTCTTGCGCATTCCCTCACTCTCGATAATCACTTCTGGCCAAAGTTTACGCCAAGATTTTTGCATTGTGTCAGGTTTCATTTCATTCCATGACTCGGCTATTGAGTAAATTGCATCTTTGATGCTTATGGATTTCATGGCTCTATAAAGGCTACAGCCCTCTCTTGTTTTTCCTAAAATTGAGTTGATGTATTTTCAGCGATAATGTATTTTCAGTCACTCGATCACACCTTGATCCATCGGTTGTATCAGATAAGTTAGATTGGGTGGAAGAAATGCAACTCTTATTTCGTCTTTTACCAATTCTTCTTCAGAGGGGTGTACTGGAGCGTTATCCAACAACAGAGTGCGAACAGGAAATTTCTGGGTCTTTAAGTTTTTTTAACAGCAGGCACAAATTCGTCAAAAAACCATTAATTAAAAAGGTTATAGTCCATCCAAGCTGAGTTTTGGTTGCTGTAATAAATTGGTAGTGATGATAAATTAATGTTCTTGAACGCCCTTGGCTTTTTGGACTTGCCAATGACAAAAAGCGGAAGCTTGTGTGTACTGTTAGCATTGTTGCAAGTAGCAACAGTTAGCCTGTCTTTGGCAACTTTTGATCCCATCACGGTCTCATTTGATGCAACAAGTGTTTTTGTCAGTAACATTTTATAGTTTAGGCCAGTTTCATCTGTATTATAGACTTGGTCAGGTGCCAATTCATTTTCTTCAACAATTTTTTTAAATTACAAAGAAAACTCTTTTGATGCCTCATCATCAGCTGATAGTTTTTCACCGTATATTGCGCAATATAACGCCATGACGGGTTTTCTACCGATCTAACCAACTTTCACTAGCTGTGAACTCACCTTCAACTTCCAGTTTTTTGTGCAGAATTAATGCCTTTTCTTTGATAATAGGCCCAGATATTGGGGTCCCCCCCCTTTCTTGGCAAAACCATATCCATAATGCATTGTCTAGTAGTTACACTTTTGGCTTTTTTTAGTGTTTTGCGACTTTTTAATGCTTTCTCGCCATCCACCATCACCGTAAAAGATTCAATATCTTTTCGATTTTCCTCCAGCCCTTTACTGTAGTAACTCCCTCAATGAGTTCTTTAGCAATTTTTTGGAGTGATTCCCACTTATTCAGCCTCTGTAGCACTTTTAATTTTTCATCTAAAGGAACAGTAACGTGTTTACGTTTTACTCCTGACATACTGTATGTAATGCAAAAACTACGAACACAAAACACAATCCACACACGACGAGTAATTACCACGCACTGGACGCCGGCTCATTGAGGCAGCAAAACAATTGACCTGTAACAATGGCCGACAAATCATCAACAAGTCGGTGCATGCATGCTTGTGAGCTGCTGTCGGACCAACCGGAGCGTCGGACTAGAGAGGTTCTACTGTAGTGAGTTTATTATATAAAGTTAGAATAAAAACACTAATTCCTAAGCCCTTACTTTATAATATTGTTTACTTACAATAATTAATCTATGAAAATAGTAAAAAGATTTAATTTTATATGTAGCATTTAGGCCTAGTTTCATAGGCTGTATCCAAATAGTCTCGAGGATCCTTTAGTTAAATAATAATAATAATAATAATATTTAGCACCGCGTCTTACTACCCGTTCGGGTTATACGCTTTAAATACTAATTACTCTAATGGATTAGGACTTGGGAAGGTTGAATTAGAGGAAGTGAACCCGNATTACGCTAATGGATTAGGAACCGGGAAGGTTGAATCAGAGGAAGTGAACCCGCTTTTTCGTGGAGGGAGAGTGGAAAACCATTTAGGATAAACCACCCCCAGTTCACCCGACCGAGATTCAAACCTCGATCTCCCCGTCCTCAGCAGTCGAGCTCAACACGACAAGCGCGTTAGCCAACTACGCCACTGAGGCGGGTCTTTAGTTAAAGTCTTGATAAATTCACACTCCCCAAGCAATTCCTATCCAAGACTGCATCACCCAATTCAAACCAGGGTTGCCAATGCACGCTTGAAACACAAGAAGTGATATACTAGCACCTAAGTCCACAAATAAATTAGTGTGTATTAAAGATCATTCATAAGGGGGTATAAAACATTGATAAAACAAATTACTAATTAAAATGGAGTATGACCCTCTCATAAAAAAAACTAAATAGAATACTGAACCTTCCCCCTAAAAAACCTTTTTAGCTTACTTAATTTAAGGATGGCCCCTAAGGGGAGATAGATGTTATCATAATCTTAGTTTGAATTTGAAAAAAACTAAGACTCAACTAGATTCATCAACTAGCATCTTAGGATAATGTTATTACCATATTCTAAAAAATTAATAATTAATAGACTAACTTGTTAATTTATATCAGTGCCTTGGGAAATTACGTTTAGCGTTATATCCTGATATTGGATCGTATGATTGCACAAGTAGTATCCAGATCATACAGCTGGCAAAGCTGACTTGAACGGCAACTAGCCTTGCTACATCCTTGAGACCGCAGTGCTACTACCTACCAACGATTTTAGAAACTAAGTCAAATGGCATCTACCAAACCTAATTAAAATAAATAAATAGCTTAAGACATTTAATATTGGCACTATTTTATTGTATGCGTCAATTGTTTTCCCATTGTAAACATATTGCTTACATCCTTGGACTCAGGGGTGTACGAGGGGTGCATCGACATCTTTGGCGACAATTTGGACGGATCTGCACTTGGTTATCGATGCAACTGGCAGGGGTACATATCAAGGCGACAACAGATAAATAGAGAATTTGGATATAGCCGTAGTTAATTCTGAAATGCACAGAAAATAATTAAAGGAAAATGTTGGCTGTGTATCTCATTTGAGATGGATTCTAAAATCTGGTGATGGGTACAAGAATAAAATAACTTTATAAATAGTGACGATGAAATATCTCATTAGAGGAGGGAGCTTTGTCACAGGAATAAATAATTATTATCTGTATTTACATTACCTTGAATTGAATTATGTCTGCATTTTATAGTATTTCATATTATGTACTAGCAATCCCGCATAGCGTTGTCCGTGACCCACTGTAAATTTGTTAAAAATAGACTAGTTAAAAATCTAGTTAAAAATTTTAAAATCTGGCTTTGGGGTGCATTCAGACGCCCTTCCTTTCACCTATGTTTAAAATGTCAACTCTCTGTGTGCTGTAGATTTGGCTGGGCATCGCTCACAAACAAACAAACAAACACACACAGACAAACACTTCCTTTTATTATTATGTATAACAAGAAATTCCAAACAATTATCTGTAATCAATTACACATTATTTGAATTATTATTATTATTAACACCGCGTCTTACTACCCGTTCGGGTTATACGCACTTACGCTAATGTGTAATGGTAGGGTGACTGTGAGATGAAATGAAGGACCTGCAGTTTAACGTGGAATCCGAACCACGGTGGAGACCTGGCATTCCTCACATTCACAAGATGTCTTGTCAGAGGTGAAGGAAGGGTTTGGTAATCAGATAAATCTGTGCCGGGACCGAGGATTGAACCCCGGCCACCAGCACAGAAGTCCGACACCTTACCCCTAGACCGCCAGGTCACCTACCACATTATTTGAAGATATATTAAAAAGGCACATTGGCTATAAACTAACTAAGACAATGTTTAGTGTGTTGTTCTTTGTGCTTTCCCTAACCAGCCATCCAAATTATCTGCATATTCATACTGATGAAACAGGGTTTAGGAAGGCGGAATTTTTTTGAAATGTACCCACATTTGTGTGAAGGTAGTATGATAAGCCCTAAAGGAAGTCACCAACTTTAGTAGCTCACATCTGGTCAGGGTTTGAACCCCGACCTGCTTCAACACTGGCAAACCAGACTAAACAAGAGGAACGTCTTGGTCCGAGAACCTCTTGGTGCGGTCCCGGCATTTCTTGGTGCAGACGTTTAAACAAATGGAAAAATACCAAAGACACAAATAAGACATAAAACTAGTATTTTTTTCTCTATTTCTTAGTAACCATTCAAGTTATAATATAAATAAATTATGTTACTTGAATAGAGATGAGTAAGGTTAGGTTTTAGAGGAAATGTACCTGCATCCTTCAATACAACAACCCTTATTTCCTATGACCTTTTTTTATAAACACAGAATTTTACCACACGTTTGGGCTTTATACCTATGTACAAATTATTATAATGTATTAGGTATGAGGAAGCTTGAATTTAGAAGAAGTGTACCTGCATTTGTATGGAGAAAACTAACTAAAGTACACCTGACAGGGATTCAAACCCTGATCTACCCATTATCAGGCAATTCAGCCTAACACGAGAGTGAAGAGTTATAACATGCATCAACAGTGCAAACAGATAGAGCACAAGATGGTCATGGAAAACACAACTTGGACAATTCATGGTAAAGTGTAGGAATTGAGCAGAAAGGCAATAACGAGGACCTGCACAAGCATTCGCCTGGAGGGAGGTTGGAAAGCCACTAAACATGTCGAAACTAATTTCAAACAACTTATTAGGAAGGAAAACCAAATTATCTACCATGTCAGAGTCGGGCCACTCAAACTTCAAAATAAAAATTCCTGAATAATACCCGGCTTTCCTGACAAAATTAAATGATTTTCCTGATTTTTTAAAAGACTGTGTGATTGTGAGACTTTGAACAAATAATTCCAAATGAAATTTTTTTGTAAGAGGTGTTGGGCACACCACCAAATGTTAGTAGGTTACTCGAGCAAGTATAAATAATAAGTATTTCTAACCGTTGCCTAAGCTAATAAATTATTGGGGTCTTGCTGAATTCATCACAGTATATATATTACACTTCTTGTTTAGAAAGCCATTATTCTACTTGTGATTTGTGCAGAGCCACCAGTAGACCAGTTAAAGAGTAGTATATGTACAAATGTGCTACAATCAGTGACGGCAGAACATTTATTTTTAACGCCTCTTCCCAGTCAAACGAGGGGTGCGGAGACCCTCACCCCGGCAAATGTCTTAAAATTGTATCCCCAAGAAACCATAAGGAGTGGTCTTCTTCGAGATTTAAAAATAAATAATTATACTCCTCTACAAGCTATTTGGAGAGATCCTCCCCCATACATTTTTTGAAATTTGAATTCCCTTAAAAGATATTTAAAGTGGTCCTTGCCCAAAAACTTTCTGAAAATGAGCTTCCTCGAGAAGATATTTAGAGTGATCTCCAGTCTGACCTGAACATATTTGTAAACTGAAATGTCTTTATAATTTTTGTAAAATGAAATGTCTTTAGAAACTATTTAAAAAAATATTCTCAATAAATTTTTGAAAACTGGGTACCTTTTGATTAACAAAACAAGACAAGACATGTTAGTGGAACTCCTCAAATAGAACTGTTTAAAAAATTAGATACTTCTAGAAGACCTTTAGAGTGGTCCTCTTTTTTTTTAGAAAAAGTAAATGCCTCTAGAAGCTATTTATAGTGGTGACCCTGTTAAAAAATGTATTTATTTGTAACTTACTTAATTTTTAGCAAGGTCACAACATAAGATGTTGAGATAATTGAGGATTGTTTTAACAGATATAGCTTGCCAGAAGGAATACCGCAATATTGTGATATTTCCCTTTAACTAGGTGATGCCCCTAACAGGCCTATATTCAAACCCAGCATTGAAAGTGATACATCTCTTGTGGTTGCGAGACGTTCATGATGCGATATTTGAGGTCAGGTCACACAGAAAAAAAAAGAAAAAAAGGCAAGTGCAGATTTTCACCACTCAAGTGACCCTCTCAGCTGAGGTGAGCACTCTTTCTTGAGAAACTTTAGCGCAGTGCTCCAAAATCTCTTTAAGCTCACAATACACTTAGCCAATCTACTGTAATTTTTTTTTGCGGCACACTGTTTTGTTTTGGGTATACAGCGCAGCATCAAAAAATGGATTACGCACCCTATACAATGGTTAAACGGTAAATCAGAATTAAGGAAAGTATAGACTAATTTTTCCCTGGAGTAACTTAAAATGTTCCAAGATTAAAAGTAGGAGATATTTTCCTTCGCCCGCTTCTTTAACATTTATAAACATTACTTGCAAACCATTAGTAATTTGGGTAAACTATAACTTTAAAGTTGCACAAAAGCTTTTGTTTTTATTAAAATGTTTTAAAAATATTAGTAAGAAATGTGGACGACACACAGCTGCCGCTCACACCAACTTCATTTGTTCTTAATGAACGACGATGCCCTCTGGGCTCTGGCACACCTAATTTGGTGATGTGGTAAACCGTTTGCTGAACACTGCCTTTACCTACCTGACTGTCCATCCGATGTCATCTGCATTAAGAGCGCCATCTGCTGGCGCTCCGACATGGGCACCACGAGCCGTGGTGGTGTGTGGGAACTTTTTGACTGCAGTGTACTGGAAGGCATCTCGCCAACATAACGGCTCGCTACACGTCTGGAACAAACAAAAAATAACTGTAAGTACTTCAAACATAGCCAACAGTGCAAACAAGACACACAGTTTTATAACAATCTCTAAAAAGTTATAGAAGTCTAATCTTATTAATTACTTGCTACGAGTAGGCTAAAATGATGATAAAATTTGTAAAATAATGCACGAAATGCATAAAAAGAAATTTTTGTATAAAAAGTTAATGCGAAATAGTTAAGTGGAAGAAAAGCTTATAATAAGATAGTGGCAAGATTTTAACCTTAGTGAGGCCAATGTTAAAATTTGTTTACATTATCTCTAGACCTGATGTCACAATTTTCTGAGTTTTAGACGACATACATTCTATAACTCATCTTAAAAATAAGTGTAACAGAAAGTTCATATAAAAATTAATGGGTAAATAAGCTATTTAACACAAGTTCCATTTCATATCATCGCCAATAGATCGTAGATTCTTGAAACAAACAACCTAAAATAACTATCAAGATGAAATTAGGAATTAATAATAGTACCTTAGTTATGAAAAACTAATACCACCTACAAGAAACCTCGTTGCTACACAATTCGAACCAGAACACAAATATTTACGATATAATTTGATTTCACGCGCGAATATTGCAGAAAATATTTCGTGAAGTGACAAATTGAGTGGTATCAGAAATTGAACTTTGTTATGTTTGTTTACATACAATCCCCATGTGCCCAATATACCGTCACTGCTTCCTGGATGTCAAGCCAAGGTCTATATAATATTTGTAATTATGCTGAATATGGTTTCAAATCGATTCGATAGATTCATCTGGAATGATCGATAATGGGTTTAGTCCCAGCAGTTATCAAAGTTATCAACAATTCAATTTTATATATACTACTGTACTCATTATTCTGCAATTATTAGAAACGTATGACTTCTTGCCCCTAGTCAGCTGTTTTCAATTACAGCCTCATGTCTAAGCTACTGCGTTCAAAATTAATAAAAGCGCATGCGCACATTGTTGGTTGGTCTCTGGAGCTGGTTGTAATTTACACACTATAGCGGCTACTCTTCGTTTCAGATGAACCAAACTAGCCTTCTATCGTAGATACAAAGTTCATGTCATAAATATGAGTGTGTTGTTAGCGGTGGCTATCGTGCTTCTCATCAGTGTCGTCCTGTACTTGGTTAGAGCCTTCAGGAGGCCTACAAACTTTCCACCAGGTAGGTTTAGGGGTAAGAACGAAACAGGAGATTTTGGTGAGTTATTAAATCAGTATTCTTCGTAGACATGTTGAGGAGCTCAGAATTCTCTTCGTCCATATTCAAGTGACTAATAACGTATTAAAGTTCAGATTTCTAAGAAAATTGTTGGGCCTACTCGGGTGGCTTAGTACTTGTTTTTACAAAAGGTAAAATTTTCATCGAATAAAAAGCGTATTTGCATATTTGAAAATAAGTTAAATAGTTGGATGTTACGTATTTCGATGCACGTTATTTATTAATTTGATAAAATGTTTACTACGCCACAGCAATCATATTACTAGCATGATCATGTTCATTTTTCGAATATCCACAGCAAAATATTTCTTTCTATTTGGGTATCCAAGAAACTTTGATTTTGCATTTCCAACAATCCGATTTTGTAAAGTTCATACATTACGATTTTGAGGTGAAAATCACAAATGCAAACACGCAAACACTCTTTTGTATGTCAAGCGCCTCAAAAACAATAAAATTAATATACTTATGTCAAATGTGTCATCTTGATTCATGGTAGAGCTCTTAGATTCAATAGCTGGCAACGCTGTATCTACTTATTGACGTCATTGCATCCTAATTGCAAGTTTCTTGTTAAATTTTGTTATTGGGCAGCGACCTTAAACCAATGGTAAATTATTTATTTGCAGAGATTGAAACAGTTGCTCGGCTATTCATGGAATTTGGTCATTGACCCCAGCGCAATCTCTTGTTAAGAATGGTTAGCGCCTATTAGAATCAGTCACAGAACAATAATACAAAGGCCCATATAGTTATACTGACTGAAATTTTGATGAATGCTGTGGTTCGTGTTTAACTTGGTCTGTGACTGTGAGAGGGTTGCCGCTAATGATGGGCATAATCGAATGATTTTAAGAATCGAATAATCATTCGATTCTTTGAAAAATAATCGAATGAATCATTCGAATGATTTTGAGAAGTAGTAAAGAGTCGGTAATAATCGGATATTTACTACTTCTAAAAGTAGTTACTAGTTGCTCGTTTTGCTTTGTGCTACTTTTCTCTTCACCCTACTGTCGAATCTCCCAACACGCATTCTTTGCGTTTGCAGCTTATCAACGCATTTCTCAAATAAGTAGCTGGCAATTAATATAAAAACTATTGCGTACGATTAATAATTAAATAAGGAACATACGTTTCCCTTTGTGTTTAAAAGAGTCGAAATAATTTACCCTTTAATATTTCCTAAACATAACAAAACTATATAAGCTTACAATCGTAAAATTATTTCAGTGAATAAAATTATAATACGATCTGAATATTACGGCCGGGCAATGTTTTATTAAATATATTAAAAGTATATACTTATCTACTTAATAAATTTAAGTCAACGTTAAAAAAAATCTCTCAAACTATTCGTGCTATTTGCGATTAGTTAGTTAGGAAGGTAAAATTTTAAGGAAATGAAAACGAACAATCCACGTAGTAATATAGCAAAATAATCGAATCATTTTGTAATTTTCATTCGAATTATTTTTGGCTGTGATTCGATTGTAAACTGTACAACCACTTAAACTTTGTGTTAAATTAACCTTAGAATCATTCGAATGCGTAAGGTCGATTATTGTGTGGTAATGGGGACTATTTATTGAAAATGAACCTAATAGAAATGGAGACCTGTATAGGGATAGCCTGGAAACATTCATAATCATAAGGTCGATTTTCCTCACCACTTCTGGCAAGGGTGGGGTAAGAGAATGAATCGGCCAGCTCGCGTCAAGTCAGCTACTGTTTTCATTCGAATGATTTTTTTAAATTTGAATGATTTTGAAAGAATCGAATGAATCGATTATTCAGAATAATCGAATGAATCGATTCTATTCATCCGATTCTGCCCATCACTAGTTGCCGCTCAACTGGTTCAAACCTCTTTAACAGAATTTTCTTCTAAAGTATTTTTTGAAATTAGATTTTTAGTGAGTTTGCAGACTTTGAAACTGATTTATCTAATTAAACTATCTGTAATGTATACCAAATATAAGTATTAAATATATCTGGTTTAAAAGCAACTTCAGCTACAACATAAATCTATAAATTATTTTCCTGTTCAACAATTACAATAGCTGGAATCATGTTATTTACATGATTCCGCTATTGTAATGGTTGAACAGGAAAATATAAACAGCTTCTGGAGGTATCTATTTTTCAACCCTCAAGACAGCATGATATGAGACTCCCCCTCTCCCAACCCTCATAGCTAGACAGAATAATATAACAAGATTCCCCCTTGCAGGCCCACCATGGTGGAGTTGGCCAAACCTTGCCCAGGAGCTCCGCCACCAGCACCTGGTGTTCCAGGAACTGTCCCAACGCTATCGATCCCATGTCCTGGGACTGAGGCTAGGCGGGGAACTCTCGGTGGTGGTGTTGTCGCACGATCTAGTTCATCAGGTGCTCACCAGGGAGGAATTTGAGGGGAGGCCGGATACTTTCTTTCTACGTCTGCGCTCTATGGGCACCAGGAAAGGTGGTTGTATTCAACATTCTAACATACATCTGTATCTGAGGGCAAGGGCCCAACTGAGTATTGTTGTATTCAAACCTAGTAGAGTTGCTTGAAGCTCTTCAAATTGTTTCTATATGTTTTTATATGTTAAATGTTAAATTCTAAGGAGCATTGAATTAAACGAACTGTCAAAAATCTTTTAACTGTCATAACATAACATGTGACATGCATAATATTTTCTTCTTATCATGTTAGCTTTCCCCCACTGAATTACTTCCTCCCCTTGAATTATATTTTTAAGTGCAGAAATTAGGGTTGGGTTTTACTATGCATTATATTTACTACATCGTAGTACCTTTTTTCTCCACTAGATAGCATCTATAGCTCATGTAGAATTTATAAAGAAGGTGGTAGTAAGGAGGACAGTATTTGACATGGCATGAGTTACTTGATCTACTTCCATGTATTCATACGTCAATTCATGTGATATGCATCTGCCAACTCGCATGTGGTCAGGTATAACCTTCACTGATGGTCCATGGTGGACGGAGCAGAGAAGGTTCGTTTGTGAGCCATTAATGTTGTTTTGTCAGGTATAACCTTCACTGATGGTCCATGGTGGACGGAGCAGAGAAGGTTCATCGTGAGCCATTAATGTTGTTTTGTCAGGTATAACCTTCACTGATGGTCCATGGTGGACGGAGCAGAGAAGGTTTGTCATGAGCCACTTTCGACAACTTGGCTATGGCAAGCAGACCATGGAAGCCATGATACTTTCTGAACTGGCCTCGCTCGTCCAACGCCTCAACAACAGAAGGTGTTCCACGAGTGGAGTGACGTTCAGTTCTTGCTTGGCCCCGAGCGTACTGAACGTACTGTGGGTCCTAACGGCCGGAAATCGCATAAGCGGCGAGCACCTGGACCGACTTTTAGAGCTCATGGGGAGGAGGATGCGAGCGTTTGATCTGTTGGGGGGCACGCTCAGCCGCTACCCTTGGTTGAGACACATACTCCCTAACCACACAGGCTACTCTCTGTTGCTGGAGATAAACACTGGGCTCAAGAACATAATCATGGTAAGACTGGGTTCATGTCACTCACACCAGGGACCGCCTGAATATGTTGGTACGTCTATCAGGAATATGACCCACAGACACTCGTAGGGGGAAGACAAGGTCTATTTTAATATGACTTTGCATAGCCTCTCACTAGCACAAATAAATGCCACTTTCAAAAATATATTTAATATAATGTTAAAATGGTTTATGGGCTGTTTTTCATACAGAGAACAAATTAGGCCTACCTCTGAAAGATTATAGTTTTAATCTTGGTAAGATCGCTTTGTAATTTTCGTGTGTTGCATAAGCAGGTGAGAACAAAGAGACATAGAGACCACTCAAATGTGACTATCTTAAAGGAGAGCGCTCACTTAAAAATGGTCAAATTAGGTAGACGACCACTTACCTACTTATACGAACTTAATACCATCTTGTATTTAACTTAAGAACTACACTTAAAAGGGTATAGAAAACATAAAATTTAATAAAAGTAAATAAAAGCTATAACATTATAAAAGTACATCAACTCACTTGGTTTGAAGTCGAAGACTGTTCATTGTGAAATCCACACATATGTACACCAGTAAACAAAGATATATAAATAGGTTCTTAACATTATTTTGAACACTTTACATACAATATACTTTAAGAATTAGTGTATCAATAATTTTATCGTTTGAAAGAAAAATCTAGACCTAATCTTCAGTTTTTGTCCTAAGTTTTTAAATTAATTTTTCTATTATTAGTCTGTTTGAGGGTGTTTTTGTTTATTTTTGTTAAACTTTGTCTAGTTTAATTGCGTTACTTATTTTGGATTGCTTATTAATTTAACATTAAAATTCCTCCTAAGAAACTAAGTGTTTCTAGACTAATGTTTATATGTACGTTTCTTAATGTTTGTTCGATGGTAACGCTCCCCTAGAATATTTGACACTAATTAATGTACACTCTTTATATTCAAATTTCATTTAAAAAAATGGGAAATCTGAAATGGGTGGAATTTTTTTTACAATCCCAGGAAATGATAGATGAGCATCGTGTGTTGTACGATCCAGAAAATAAACGTGATCTTGTTGATGCTTTCCTCTGTGAGATAGAAAACAGGACTGGAGAGAAGTCGACATTTACAGGTAGGATATTGTAACTGGGTGCGATCATTTTGTTAAAAACATAGCATAATTGGTCTCTCAAAATTGCTTTTATTGATCAAAATTAATATTAATGACAGACATAATTTGTACATAAAGTCAAAACACTTTCTTCTATCATTTCAATTTTCCAAGCCAAAAATAAAATAAATAGTAATGGATTAGCGGATTTTAATGATATTTGGTTTGTTGATGTATAATTAATTTTGTAACCAATTGACATCAAATGTGTTACTGAATTGCACTGGAATACTTTAAGTTAAGAAATACATATATGGTTTTTATGATGCATATCCGGAAAGTAAGTACCATTTGGCTATTAAAAAATAGACAATTTATTTTTGAAGAATTTTATTATTACAATAAAGGCCACACTTTAAACTATTTTTCCACATAGTTTCCACCAATATTAAGGCATTTGTTGTAGGGCAACAACAATTTATGAATACGCTTCATAAAATGAAGACGGCTAATAAGTAATATTGCATGGATCTTTTGATGTTATCTTTGTCATCATAGTGCTGACTTGCAAGGGACCGCTTCAAATGCAGGAACAGGTGAAAGTCACTTGGCGCTAAGTCTGGACTGTAGGGGGAATGATTCCTTTGTTCCCAGCCAAATGACATGATGAGCTCTTGGATTCGACCAGCAGCGTGTGGCCAAGCGTTGTTATCTTGAAGCGACACAACACTGTGATTGAACATGCCTCACCTTTTGTTTTGGATCGCACAATACAATTTCTTCAAGGTCTAACAAAAGGATGGAGCATTTATTGTTTTGCTCTGTGGCATGAAGTCGACAAACAAAACTCTTTCTGTTCCAAAAAACGGCACACATCTCACATAATCTTCTGGGTTGAAATTGTTTGCTTGAATCTCTGCTTGTTCGTAGGTGTGGTGTGCTTCCACTCCACGGACTGCTGTTTTGATTCCAGCGTAATATATGATGTCCGCCCATGTCTCATCACCAGTGATGATGTGGCTTGGAAAATCATCACCTTCATCACTGTATAGCATGAGAAAAGTTAAAACACTGCCAAGTCACTGGTTTTTGTGCACCCCACAGAACATTTTTGGCACTCACCGTGGGCGCAACTTCTGATATTTTAAATTATTTGTCATAATTTCAAACAGTTCTTAGAATTTGTGGAAATTCCATAAAAGGTAATGAAATCCTAAACCATCTGTTTTCACAATATTTTTGTTGATTTTCTGCACCAAATCATTTTTAGTGACAGATAGCCGCCCACTTCAAGCCTCATTCTGCACATTTTAACGCCTTTTGTTAAATTGTCCATCCCATTTCATCATCATTCCATCACACATTGAATTTTAACCATAAATTTCATTATCTGCCGTTGAATTTCGGCTGGTTTCACATTTCTTCCATTCAAAAAACGAATAACAGATTGTATTTCATAGGCAGGTCGTCCAATTGTCTTAAATATTTTAAACGTTCCAACAAAATGTACCTCCTAAGGGCATCTGGAGTAGGTTAATGTATAAAGAGCTTAGTGTGCAGGAATGAATGAAGCGCTCTAATGGTCATATTTTGAAACAATACTTACTTTCCAAACACGGTTCTTAGTTCCACATCCGTTAAAATTTACTTGCCTGTGTCCTTAAAAAATCTGCTGACACATGTTAAAATAAAAGGCCCAATACAATTGTTCATTCTTTCTCGTAAAGTCCTGTAAACTCTGGAACAGCATTTTATTAAAAAGCTCATCAAGCAATGACTTCCATACCAACTTAATAAAAACAACAGATGCAACACATCTGTTTCGATAGCTACATGGTCTGAGGTGTCACTTCTTTGTGTTGGACTAGACTGCCAATGACAGGGACATCGGGGCTTGAATCTTGATCAAATGCACTGAGTTTTTTATTTTATTTTTCAAAATGGCTTTCCACTCTCCCTTCATGCAAATGCGATTACAAAGAGGGACCCAAAACAAATCGGATTGAAAGCACGTGGCCATTCCTAGGCGTAGTAGAGAGTTCTCTCACTAGGTGGGTCTACCAGAGGCCTTCCCAAATCACTTGTCCAAGCGGCGTCTGCGTAGAAGGTTACATTTGATTGTAGAGCTGTTTTTCTCGACTGTTATCGTTTGCTGCCTGTCACATCGTTATGGCAGATTTAAAGGAACAAAGAGTGTGTTTGAAATTTTGCTTCCTGCTTGAAAAACCGGCAACGAAATCTTACCAAATGCTTCAACAGGCGTTCAAGAAGGATGCTATGAGCCACACACAAGTTTTCGAGTGGTTTGGGCGCTTTAAACGTGGCAAGATGAGTGTTGAAGATTATGCTCGTTCTGGGCGTCCTTCATCATCTTGAAACAACAAAAACATTGAAAAAATCCGCCAAAAAATCGAGTATCATGGTTTCATGATCAACGAAATTTTAGAACAGACAGGAGTGTTTTGGAGCTCGTGCCAGCGGATTTTGACTGAAGATTTGCAAATGAGACATGTTGCCACAAAGTTTATTCTTCATCTGCTCACACAGGATCAAAAAAGCATTTGTCTGGATTTGAGCCCGGACTTGAAAAATCAGATTGAAAGTGACCCAAAATTTTTGACCAAGGTCATTACAGGTGATGAGAGCTGGTGTTACAGATATGACCTTGAAACCAAGCAAGGGTCTAGCCAGTGGAAGACCCCCAACTCCCCCCCGACCAAAAAAAGCTAGACAAGTGAGGTCGAATGTTAAGACGATGATCTTTTTTTTTTCGTTGTTCGTGGAATTGTGCACCGGGCATTTGTCTACCCTGGTCAGACTGTTAATCAGCACTTTTATTTGGAAGTAGAAGACGTTTGAGGGAGGATATGAGAAGGAAAGGCCTGGAACTCTGGCGATCAGGTGACTGGTTCCTTCACCATGACAACGTCCCTGAATACACGGCCTTGTCTGTGAACCGTTATTTGGGCTCTCA
>CABFVX010009882.1:0-16412 GCA_902151425.1 Timema shepardi | reverse complement strand
ACCCTACCATTACACATTAGTGTAAGTGCGTATAACCCGAACGGGTAGTAAGACGCGGTGCTAATAATAATAATAATAATAATTAAGTCCAAGCATTTATGCACATACACGTCAAGCCTTTTCACTGGTGTATTTTCCTTTATAAAAAATGTTATACTGTTTGTAAGCAGTGCTATAAAATTGAAATGCTTACATAAATTAATACTACATATTATTTGATTGTTAATATATTTAACCACACTTTCTTTAAAAAAAATGTAAAACCTTTGTTGATGTTAAAATATACAAAAACAGTGGTGTATAGAGACTTTATGAAATGGGGGAGCTCTCTTGATTGAATGGAAGGTGAGGGTTTTTTTTGTGCGCCGTGACTAATTACCCATTCAATATATTAATATATTATGAATAGTGATGATATATAATTTAGATAAAATGCACCCAAATTTGTGTGAAGGTAGATTGGAAAACAATTTAAGAAAAAAATACCCGACCAGGATTTGAACCCTGATATCCCCAGCAACTTACTTAAGAGGTGCAATAGCCCAATTTATAATAAGTGAGAGTCCTACACCATATCTTAGTCGGTAGTGTCTGCCTACTGAGCTAACGGCCCAGGGTTTGATTTCTGGCATGGCAGAATAATAATTTTATCATTAATGAAATGTGTGTTTTACCTTTCACAGCGATGAATTAACGGCCATGGGCGAGGGGGTTGGATGTTGTGTCTGTTCTAGATTTGAGCTAGTTTATAAGTTGATGCTGATAAAATGAAGTGGTTCAGAAAGTGAACGTTAAATACCCCAATAAAAAAATAGGTATTTAAAACCACCCTCAGTCCACTTGACCAAGATTCGAATCCTGATCTCCCCTTCATTAGCAGTCTAGCCCAATGCGAAAGTGAAGCTTTATTCCAATTGACCCCCAAAGCTGGTAAACGTTTGTTGACCAAGACACAACAAATGGTTTCACAATAAAAATAGATTGTTAAAAATCATTCAAAACAAGCTTCAACAATCCTAAAAATGAAGGATTGAAACCTTTACTAGGGAATGTATGATCGAATATTAATCAACAAATGGTGACTAGTAATTCTGGTCTGTAAACGCCTATAAAAAAACACACAAACACACAATAAAACAGCTCACTTACCATTAATATGCATGGAATACACCTTCTTAGAACAGTGTTTCTCAAAGTGTGGTCCTCATACCACTAATGGTCCACAGCGGCCTATCAATTGGTCCACATTATCCCAGGAAGTTTAGCAATAATAATGAATTAAAGAATGTTCATCACACATAATGAAGAAATTTTAAATGCCAAAGATTAAATATGATATATACATACTATCCTCAATTTATTTCCTCGGTAAACATAGAAGAATTCTGTACCAGCCTTAAGTAAACCTACATGAACAATTGTTTATAAAATGGTTTAAAAAAGGTTTAGTTTGTTAGAAAAAATAAAAAAACTTATACATGTAGTTACTAATTCAACATAATTATACATATTTTTTCACCATTTCACTTAATAAATTATTTTTTTATGTATTTATAGATATATAATGGAATTGTCTAAAGTCCGATCTACTCTTACTTTGCAGTCCACGTCTTATGGAGTGCACAGTTGCCAGATCTTACCCGCTCAAAGCAGATGGACAACTTTTACATTCAAACTTTGCAAATTATACAAACTTTAAACGCGCCATGGCAATCAATTTGAAGTTTGAGTTGTCAAGAATTGTGTATTATTCCGTTTATTATCATGTTAATGTCACTTTTAATATACACTATACACTGTCACCTGCGATGAATAGGTTGGACATCGACTTCTCAGCTACATAGGTTTATACAAATATATTCCCTGTTTGCATATGAATGTGTGTAAACTTTTATAAACAATTACCTCATTCATATTTATTATAGAAAAAGCTAAAACTCAATAATAATAATAATAATAATAAATTAATATTATACAATAATTTTATAAAATAAAATACCAGTAATTATAAAAGGGGGCAGGGGGAAGTTCTAATAACCATTCGAGGTAAATTTAAGCCTTCTCTGTAAAGTAAATAACATATTAGTTTAAACCTAAGAAATACCTTCATGCTTCATCGTTGTCCCCGCACAAGGGTGTGGGTGGCTCCACCAATTTTGAAGTAGTGTTTAGTGGATGGCCCAGGTAGTTCAAAGTTTTGAGAGCGAGTAGGTGGACTCATGGGTGGAGGAGATGACACGGGGGACGATGAAGATGATGAAGTTAATCTTATTAAAAACTGCTCCTCGTCATTTTGTAGCTCGTCTGCTTTCCACATGTCATTTTCAATTTTTTTTAACGCTATTTACATAATTTAACTAGTTTTCTACAGAAACCTTTTCATAGGCTGCAGCTATTAAAGGCCTCATATCTTTAACCTTAAAACTAGTACTGTTCATTTTAATAAATGTTTTTACCTGAGCCCACACCATCTCTATAGGGTTAAGCTTACAATGATATGGAGGCAAACTAATGATTTGTCAATCCACCGCCTTCACCATCTCATCCGCCTTGTATTTTTCAAATTTGTGTTTGTGTTGCAAAACCAAATTCAGCATTTCCCGTTTCAACATTTCGTCATCAACATCAATGTTATTTTGGATACGCCACTCGCTATTTGAGCATTATGCCATGATATGGTCGGGATCGCTTCACACCTTCTGCTGTGATTGGCTGCATTATCGATTATGATAACAGCTCCTTCAGGTGTATTAGGGAGTAATTGTTCTGAAAACCAATTTTCCTAAACGTCACACTCCATTTCATCACGGGAATCTGCTGTGTTTTTCTTGGACAAAAACGTGAGCTCAGCACCTTCAACAGAGTCAATGCCATATCCAGAGTGTACCATCGTAAAGAGTGGTCCGCGAGCCCATGGTGGCT
This sequence comes from Timema shepardi, assembly GCA_902151425.1. Taxonomy (NCBI): domain Eukaryota; kingdom Metazoa; phylum Arthropoda; class Insecta; order Phasmatodea; family Timematidae; genus Timema; species Timema shepardi. Next base: position 13,490 of record CABFVX010009882.1, on the reverse strand, counting down.
TCAGTCCTGTGCTTAACTCCTCAATAAATGCTTGCCGAGAACTCTGAATGGTAGTTTTTTTTCCAATCTTTGTAAACGCTATGTAAAACATTTGCACATGATTCATCTGTATAAATAATAGGTCTACCTTCAGATCTGAACTTCTTAATATCCTACAAATACTTATGACGCCACCAAATAATGTTATTCCTTTCAATAAAACCCATCTCCTGCAGAAATCTGTATAAGGTAGTTCATGAGAAATGGAATGTGTCGTATGCATTTACCCTCGCTAAAACAATATGTAAAGAAGGGGGCATGTAAAAAAAAACCAGCAAGGAATGGACAGGACGACGAACACCACTTTGTACGATACCGTCATACGTGTTCGTTCTTGAATATTTTTGTTTCCCTTTTCTCTTTTGTTTTCTTTTTAAAGGAGTCCGCAAAGGACCATATTTTTGTTCCTCTCTTAATGCGTAAATAGCTCTTTCGGAACATTTCGTGGCTTTACATGTTTCCCGAACTGCTTTGGTGACATTCATTGTCTTAGTAAAGTAATAGAAAACGTTCATTACTATTTAACGTTCTTTGCTACTCAGTATACCTAAGTTATGAACTTTTCTTGTTACTGTTTCCATGATAAATAGTTTAAAAAACTAACACTAAACACTATGAATCAATAATAAATAATACATAAAATTATTGTCCCATATAAATTTATATTATAACTAAAAATATAAGGAGAAAGTAAATATAATACAATCAAACGTTTGATAAAAATGACGATTAAACCACCAAACACTCTTAGCACTCTGTAAGCCCACGCCAAAATAATGGCTCACAACTGGAGATAAGCTTCTTGGACGGATGTCAAACAGCTGTGCTTAGCTTTTCCAAGAGGACTGTCATCAGTAGGATTCATTGGTGTGAAGCTCAGCAAGGTTATAATTATGTCTACATGGAGTGCTACGCCTGAAGACTGTGTTTTGACTTTCAGCATCTTACACTGATTTAAATCAATAATATAACGGAGTAAACTGGCTAAGAGTATGTTAACCAATATTTTCCTGAAACTATGGAAAAATAACTTGTTAAAATCAACCTCAAATAATGCTCTTGTATTAGGTAGATGTACTTTTTAAACACGCTGATTATATCAACAGACGACTTACAAACTACCCTAATACTAAGAAAACACAACATCAAGTCCCCTATCCAACAATTTACCAAAGATAAATCTCAGACCATCCCAGGAATGTAACCCAGACCCCTATCTCAGTTGGCTCACGCACTACCGACTGTGCTAGTGTGTTTAACTAATGCCAGTGAATTCGACCAGCATTCGAAACCGGGCCTGATTACAAATGGTGGCAAAGTGTAAATGAGAGTTTAAAACCTTAGACTGCCCAGCCACCTACCTCTGTGGGTAGCTGGTTTCTTAATTCAAAAGCAAAGTATAATAAAATTTAGCGTATAGCCCGAACGGGTAGTAAGACACGGTGCTAAATAATAATAATATAATAAAATTTGGAGTTGCATATAAAATGTATTCCCAAATTTTTAACGTCTCGGCAAGTACAATAAAACCTTGTTTATTAAACTATAATTACAAACTAAGACGAGTATAATGAATATATAAGTGACTGAGCCGTGTATTTTGGGAAACTAATATCATCAATTTTGATGCGGTTGGGAGGAACTAACGCTTCAGTTCTCAACGCTACAACTGTTTAACATTAATGAATCAAATAACCAAAGCTATTATTTATGCTTTTTTTAGTGAGGATTACTCCATCTATATATCATATTCTGAAAATTGAGAAACTAAACCTGGACACGGGTTCGATTCCCATATCCAGGTGTCATTTTTCAATTTTCAGAATATGTATAGCATTACTCTGCTCTTCAAGACCAGACAGAACGTAAAGTCAACTATATTCCATTCACAGTAGGAATTACTCTCTGAAAGGTCTTTTTTCCTAACAATATCCTACTATATAGTAGATTTATGGTAGGGAAAAAGGCCTTTCAGAAGTCAATTCCTACGGTGAATGGAATATACATACACCCACTTCAAATTCAAAACGCTACCACACATAAATGGGGGGAGCTATTGGCCCATAGTTTTTTTCAAAAATAAATTTGAGCTTTTCTTATCATTTCTTAAACATAATGGACCTATTCAAAATCAAAATAAAAAAAGTTTCTAGCAAGACAACTTTTTCATGTTTTACTTTAAATATTTCAGGAGGTATAGCACGTTTAAATTATTTTTTTAAACATTGTGTAAAAGATATTTCTTTCAGACTTTGCAGACGTTGCTTATAACTATCATAACAGTCAATGTAAAATTACTGTCTTCTCCACACAATTGGAACGAGACTTATGATGTAATATATTTGTAACCTCATGAAACTTTGACACAATGTATATTTTCATATTTTGACAGAAATAGTGATTTAAAAACATCTATGGTGGTTTAAATTGATTTAACAAAATGCATAATTGAATGTTCTTTAATATGCCCCGCTTATTTTATAGAAATAACTATGTTCAAATTTAAGATACAAAATGGCAACTCCGCTTGATACGAAAAGGACAGCACTAACGGAGAAATAATGGGTTGGAAAGAGATGGTAATAGTCCATAAGAGCCTGTACTGCAATTTGAGAGTGGAACGGCCTATAGAAATAATGTTTCACCTGCACAACTTTAAAACCACCACACCCCACTTTGAGAAACACTGTCAAAGAGTGAGTTACGTTCAAAAAAACAATGTTACGTACTCAAACATAATACAATAAATAAATATCTGGCAACTAAACACAGAGATCGGTTAAAACCAATTAAAAGTAATTTAAAACAAAACTATTTGGGGAAATATTTAATATAATTTTTTATCACCGCATACTACCCATTCAGGTTATACGCTTAAGTACTAATTAGGCAAATGGTTTTAGGGATTCAGATGCTTATTTTTATAGAAGTGTACCTGCATTTTCGTGGAGGGAGAGTAGAAAATCAGTTTGTAAAAACCACCCTCAGCACACATGACCGAGATTTGAACCTCGCTCTCCCCATCATCGGCAGTCTAGTATAATGCTAGAGTGACTAACGCCTTAGACAATGTGGCTACTGAAGCGGGTAACAATGAGTACAAATCACGACCACAAATCAAAATATAACTTAAGTTAACATTAAGATTTATAAATATCGATTTTCACACACTGTAGGCCTATGGATTGACAGTTTTAGTAAAGTGTTAAGCATTAATACACATAGTATACAATACATAAAAATAAACCTTTTTAGAGATTAATTTCAAACTTTATGAATATTAATTTAAACACAAGCTTATATATAGTATTTTAAATATATTAAATAACAGTGTTTCCCAAATTATTACCAAACACTCACAGTTATAAAATGACTGTTTTACAAAATCTACGCGAATGAACTCATTTACCTACTTCGTTACTAAGGTAAGGTATTTAATCTCTTGTTTGAAATTTTAATAGTACTGTAGTTAAAAATTGTTTTAAAAATTATCCACAATTAGTTCATTTCCCTTCTCGAAGGAGATTAAAATAATTTAAATATTTTTTTCATAGATATTAAAAACTTACTAATCCTTTCATGTATCTAGAAGACCTACTTGCCTAAACCATTACTTATGAAAGGACTTGTTTGGACAGGTACTTTTTTATATAATTCATTTGATGTTGATATATATTTTATTTAATTTATCTCCACACTATCAATCCCACTAGCAAAAAACACACACACTGTATAATTAAATGCCCATGAAAAAAATTAATTCATTTTAAAGACGACGCTAACAAAGCAATTTAAAATAGAAATAAATAATTAATAACTTATAAAACAGTTTGTTCCGAACATATAATTTCAATAAATTATATATAAATAATGGCATTGATAAAAGTAACAACATAATATATATCATACACATATAACTAAACATTATCAGTGCAAATCCAATTCCATAATAAGTAAGAACACCTGTTTGACTATAGATAAACTCCAAATAGTCCGAATACACCTGGATTGTCCAAATGTGGTGAAGGCAAGCACAAAGCTGAGCTGAGAAGTTCGACGTTTTCAGTGGAAGAAATAAGTTGGAGGAGTTGAATCTCACTTAGAATCAAAGTGAAGAGACCACTTCTCCACTTAGTCCTTGAACCACAAACTTGGACGTTTTCTCCCCAAGCTGCCCAGAAATTCAAATATACTATTTCAATAACAATCAGGATGAAAGAGCTGTCTTTACACGGGCCTTACATTTAATATAACCGACGTATTTCTTTCCTTGAATGGCATATTAATTTCGTGTAACATCTAAAAAGGAACAAAAACCGTATCGGATTTTTAGGCAAATCACGTCCATATTCGAGCATGTTCCTAAAAAAATATTCGAGGATTAATAATAAAGAAACCCAATGCAAGTTAATGGAAAAAGAGAGATAATTGAACATATGTATAATCGAGCCCTAGAATTGAGTAAAATAAATTGTTTGGATCTTAAAAGATTTTAGTTTATATTGACGGACTTGGAGCTGTTTTGAAGGGAGGTTTTAAAAAAACGTATGATTGTGTTTTTTTTAAGGCAGTGTGAGTAGATAGTGACGAACTGGGTGTGCCCACGAGTTCCTCTATCGCATTTCGCAAGTCGACACACATCACACAGAGATAAGAGCGCAGGATCAATAAAGTAACACAAAAAAGAAACAACGTTCCAACTATTCTAACGAAACACAAGATCACTTAAGGCTGAAGAATCGTATGAAAGGAATCAAATAAAATAAATGCGCGCGCAAGAAACAACACGCTAATAGGACATATTTTAGGAAAAGAAGTCACTGCAAACGAAAGAAAAGCATGCTTTTTTTAATGAAAACCCCTTTTTAATATATAAAATAAAATTGTTGAACCGAATAACACCTACCCTACTCCCCTACCCAACACAAGTTCCTGAATCTTTGTCTAAGGCCATCCACATTACCTCATGTTCAATTATTATTTAACTGGAAGAAGTGAGGCAGTGAAGTGAATTTCCAAACAGCCGTGAGCTGGAAGAGTTAGATCTGGCAAGACTCGAACACAAAACCCCATGCCGAGATCCCCACTTCCAACTCTCGGCCACTCGGTCGGATTATCTGTCCCCCGCGAGTTTGTGCGTGTGTGTCCGGTTAGCGGCTACCGCGAACAGTCCTCCAGGTCGCGACGATTAGATGCACATCTTCAAAGTTCCACTATAACCCCAACGGCGCAACCAAGGTTATATATATACCTGGCTATCCGACCCCGCCGGGAACAAAGTGCGGCTAGTGATAAGCAAGCCTAGCTCCCCTCCCTTCCCTCCCAAACACCTTCGATCAAAAAAGAGAGAGAGAGAGAGAGATGGAAAACGGTCGCGATTAATGTGATTGGTAGTATCATCGAGCCTTATCTGAACCGCACTCGAAAGTTGGCCAATAACGAGATGACCAGAGGTTAAGAAGTGTCACCTGTTTTTTTAAAAAAAATGAGATATTGTAATCGAAATGGCCGAGAATTGTTTAACTTGATTATCTCGTCCCTTTCCTAGCTACTAAAGATGTTGTCACCGGCGTCTTTATCTTAAAATGCCGATACCGATACATGCTGAGTAAACTGATAAGGCCTTGTTTAACAGAGCTATCAATTTGGAAAGTACAGACATAAAGGTTGTGCAAGCAATTAAGTTACGTATTAAAGAGAATAATGACATAATAGTAGTAAGATTTTGAGCATTGCGTCTACTACTTGTCCGTGCTCCACATATTTACACTAATATGGTAGATATGAGGAAGGTATAATGTTGAAAAAATGTACCCGCATTTGCGTGGCGCAAGAATGTGCAAACATTTGAGAATATATAAGAAAACCGCACCAATATACGAAGTCTGGTTCGAGCTGTATTACCTATCGCTAATGTTAAGTACCCTTAAAGTCATTTTCATTGGAAAATATGAGTTGCCATTTTGTTTGTAATGTTAATCAGTGGCTAGATAAGAATTTTAATCAAAATGGTCAGAGCGAATTTTGAGAAAATTGAATTTTTCTACTAAGCCCTTCAGTAAACGGGTAGTGAGACGCGGTGATAAAAAAACTTCCTAAAATATTAAGAGAAAAGGGAAGAAGTGATCGTATTTGTGAACACACTAATTAAGGGTCACCATTTATTTTTGATAACTATCTCGTTTTTATTATTTTTTATTGTTGGCATTTTGGCACATTATTATTTTACGTCACGCAGTGGGTGCAGTTTATTTATATCATACAGACTTGAAGGAAAGAAGAAAATGCTGGGTGCTTAATGAGGAGGCAGAGGACAGGGCGCATTGGCGGTCTAAGTTCATTGACAAAAGAATGGACCTGTCGCGAGACAGAACACCTAATAATAACCGAATACAAATGGGGGCGCAAATGTTGGTGTTCTCAGCTGTCACTGATCGTTGATCAATCGGTTGTTGGTGTTGGGGGAAAGTTGGAGCACAGGTTCAACGTCTCTGTTATGGCTGTTAAAAACATTCACCAATGGGCGTGTGTTGTGGGGAAGGTGAGTATCAAGGAAATGTACCGACATTCGACTAGAAAGATTATAGGTAAAATCCCAACGCGAACCTACTGGCTAGATAAAAGTCGAGAACATGAGTCGAGCTCGATGGCTGTGATATAAACCTGAAAAACCTTTAATATCGTGACAGTACGACACCATGGCTAGGTTTTTTTTTTTTATCACCGCGTCTTATACCTGTTCAAGTTATACGTATATAATTATGATAACTACCCTGACGAGGGTAAATGAGGAAGAGAGACTTTAAGAGGTAATCTACCAGCATTTGCGTGAAAGGAAAGTGGGGAAAAATCTATTAAAAATATCCTCAGTATATCTGGCCAAGATTTGAACCCATCTCTGCATATCTGAAATATTAATCAATAGTGAAATGTGGATTTACCGTTTTACAATGACGAATTAACATCCGGGGGGCTGTAGGTTGTATCTTTTTTAGGTTTAAATTAGTTTATAAATGGAGCTCTCACGTAACGCATGTTTCTATCACGCGATTTAGAAATAACGCGATCAGCGTAATAGAGATAGTTTTTATAAAACACGGTCCCGAGACGGCTATAAAGGTATAGACGGCCACAAGAGCGCACCACGCCACCGAGAAGAAATGTCTGTTGTCTGCTTCTTAGGCCGCCCGCAAACAAGCGGACAGAAAACTACGCGCCCGTAGGCAATCGCTGCCAACTGAGTGTGTACGGTCAGTCCCGCAATGAACGCGTAAAAACCTGCTTCGGCGGCCACATAGTCTAAGGCGTCACTTCCACAATAGACTATACTGGTGATACAGGGAACGGGGGGTTCGAATCCCGCTCGGGTGTAATGAGGTTGGTTTTCCTTGAACGGTTTTACACTTGAACGCCACGCAAATGCGGGTAAACTTCCTCTACATTCATCCTGCATCATCCCAAACACCAAAACGCAGAGAAAGTAGCCGCTATGTGCTCGACAAACTATTTCCAACGCTTGACTGAACGGATTCTACTGGCCGCTGTGTAGTTGACTATTGGAACGCGCCCGCCCGTTGCAAGTGGCCGCGTGTGCACCACTCGTATCTTCACTGGCCGCCGCGGCCAAGCGTGCATCGTACTATAGGCCTAATACGCCTTCCCTCTGTTGGCCGCGACCTCACCGCTAGTACACGGGCTGCCCTATGAAATCAAATGGTCTAACGTTCAATACAGTGCGTTCGCCGGAAGCGGCTTCTCGAATTTACATGCCGGGAGTTTCGAAGTTTCTAGAGGAGAATTTTTTCCTTTCGCCGCGCCGCTCNGGGGGGGGGGTAGGGTAGACGGACGGAACCAAAGGAAGAAAGCGTCTTTTCGTCATTCCGACCCTACTCCAGTGTATTGGTTTAATACCGGCATGCCTCGTACTACAACACGTGTTCGTTTGTGCTGTGAATTGTGAGCGTTTTGTCTTCTATTCTCAATGTTCAATTTGGAAACTAAGATGCGCATTTAGTTTGAATTATTTATGTCAACATAATCACCATCAAACGGTACGTTTTCATTGTGTTTTCCTTATAGATTTAATTAAATGAAAATAGCATCCCGTCCTACTACCCGTTTGGGCTATATGCCAATATCCTAATTATGCTAATGTGTTAGGGATTAGTAACGTTTAATTAAAAGGAAGTGCATCCACATTTACGAGGAGGGAGAGTGGAAAACCATTTTGGAAAACTTCCCCTCCATGCACCCGACTGGGATCGAGCCCCGATTTCCCCGTCTTCAGCAGTTCAGTCTATTACGAGAGTAGCCCCTTAGATAATATGGCTAAAGAAGCGGGTTTTATTGCTTATTGGATTTATATAAACACAATGTAGATAGTAAATTAACAAAAATGAAACATAAAATGTGTCAAAAGTATTAAAGGAAAGTTATTTTTATAGGTCGGGTCAGTAACTAATATCCCCTATCATATATATTTTCCCGTTTAACTAGAGTTTTCTATAATACGATATTTTGATTATGAGATTTTTTTTAACGCAACTAGCGCGTTATAGAAGATTCAGCTCAGAAAATGCACGTTAAATACCTCCTTAATATTTGTGAAACAAACTAACATAAATTGTTGCATAAACATTCCACCAAATAGCATTACAATCAAATTCTGTTATCAAATAGCTGCATGAAAAGATTAATATATTTGCTTATATCTCATAAACGATTGGTTTTCTAAAAAAATTATCACAACTAAAAGATTATTTTGAATACAACTATGATTTAGCAGTGAAAAGTAATTTCGTATCTCGTATAGTTGTGGAGATCGAAATTGGAAATTTCTGATAATGTAAACTACCTTCAAAATAATGTTCATAGGTAAACAAGAGTTGCCATTTTGTTTGTAATGCTAAACAATGCTCATTTACAAAATTTAATCAAAGTCGTTTGAGAGAATTTGAGAAACTCTGTTTTATCTCTTCTAACCCTTCAGGGTAAACTAACTTTAATTTTAGGATTAGTTATCTAATTCTTAAAACACCTCGGGGGTCCTTACTAATACCCTTTATACCAAGGTTTAGCCCAATCGGTAACATAGTTTCACCCGCTTCGGTGGCCGAGTGGTCTAACACGCTACTTCCATGTTAGACTAGATTGCTGAAAAAAGGGGAGATACGGATTCGATCGCGGTCGGGTGCACCAAGGGGAAGTTTTTCTAAATGGGGTGTCAAACCCCAAGCAAATGCGGGTGCACTTCCTCTAAATTAAACCTTCTCAATCCCTAACTCATTAGCGTAATTAGTACATAGCGTATAACCCGAACTGGTAGTAGGACGTGGTGCTAAAAAAAAATGGTTTCGGCTTTAGGCCGAGATACAAACAGACGGCATCGCGAAAACCACTATTTCTGTTTCTGTGGGCCATGTAATGTTGACATTTATCAAAATCTCGAGTTCGAGTTCGATTTATTTTTTTCACGATACTTCTTTCTCTTAGGTGTCGACAGGAAGTAAAAGAGAAATAAAAATAAAATCTGGATTGTGTATATGGAATTAAAAATGTCCTATGACGGAATAACAGCTGAAATGAGTCAACCCGTTAGGGTGAGCTTTTAGAAGTCTGTGTGGCATCACGAATAACACCTTCAGCTCAATTCTCTTACGAAACCAAGAAAAATGTAATAGATCCACTTAAATGCAATCATATATCCAATCTTGTGATATGCAGTTGTCACTTTTAATAAATATTATCGTTACTTGTAAAATAACACTAAAAATAAAGTAACATATTATCAATGTTGGCCGCAAGAAAATGTTTGTCTTTCACAGTACCATATAGCTTAAATCAGCTTTTTAAATTAAATTAAATCGATACCGGTGAAACAGTTTCAACATATTTTAAAAATAGATTTTATTTAAAAAAATCAAACTAATCTCATTTCGCTATTGTTAACTAAATAGTGCAGGATACCGCACTTAGATATACGTTTTATGGTTCTAGATTAATCTTGTATCTTGTTTCCCGGTTAATCGTCCGTAGTAACCAATATAAGCGATTGACTTTTACATTAAAACAATGAAATACAATTAAAAGTTTGATGAATCACGTGTATTGTTATGCATTTAACTCTAAGAGAACGTAAAGTAAAAATGTAGAAAGCGTTTTGAAATGAAATAGTTATAATTCACACATCCTAGTCTCTAAACATGATTACAACTAATTTCTTAATATAAGATTCCCTGCATTTTCAAAGTTTTGTCGACCTCGGTGGTCTTGGCGGTAAAGTGCTCGCCTAAAGACCCGATGTTAGTGGGTTTAAACCCAGCTAGGTTAGACGGATTTTTCTTGAGCGATAAAAATCCGTAGCACAACTTCCTTCGAAGGGGAAATAAATCCGTCGGTCCCATGTAGATTGCAACATGCAAGGAAACTCGGAAAGTTATGTGAAAATACCTTTCTCGGCAAAAAGTGGTGGGCCCTTTCGCTCTCGCTCATAAAAAATCTCGTGTTGATATAACCAGTCGGTTTAAAAAGTGCATGTTAAATACCTCAAATATATAAAATTCAAGGCTTTTACAAAAGGAATTCCTATTTTTCCATACAATTGAGAGCTGTGGTCTGAAACTCAAATTGGTTACGTCCATCACAAACTCTGTCTTAAACTATGAGTGAAGAATGGCCTGAGCACGGGGCCTGAGCAGTGGTGGAGCAATGATGCGCTAAGCCAAGGGTCATAAGTTCGATTCCCGTGTCTATGTGCCATTTTTTTCAAATTTACGATGAAGAATAAACATGTTTGCTTAAATAAATTATATTTGATACTTTTGTTATTCAAGCGCGTCTTACTACCAGTTAGGACTATGGGTAATTTAATCACGTTACCAGGTAAGGAACGAGGAAGATATAATTTAGAGTAAGTGTAACAGCATTTGAGTGAAGGGAACAAGGAAAAACATCTAGGAAAAAAACCAACCTCTGGAATTCGAACCCTGACCTCCCGGAGGCCAGCGGCCTAGACAATAAGAGCCTGACGTTTAATCCGTGTGACCGCCGATGCAGGTCAGTACTAGTTATTTAATGCTATGTATTTAAAATCATTCGTGTATATATAACACATTTAAATAATTTATTTTCCCAGATCCTTATGTGGTTTGGAGAAATACTCGAAGCAGTATCTATTAAATTATGTAAATAAATATTTCCACTAAAGAACTTCAAGTGATAAAAAATAGAGTAGTTACAGTTTGAAATAGTTTTTAGTGTATTTTTTATTATTCAAAATTATGTACACGCTAAAATATTTTATGTGCGTATTTGAATGCAGGACAAATAGTAATAAAAAAACAAAAGACAAGCAGGCCAGTCAGATATATCTCGCGGGCCGAGAGTTTGCGAACCCTGCTTGGTTAAGGTAGGATGCCACACAGCGGCTCGATCCGTCTCGCCATGAGGGGGCGTTGCTGGCTTCACTTTCTCGCAACGCTACAACATAGCAGTGGCGTGTGGTCAATTCTGGACAAAGGGAATCAATGAGGCTAATGACTGATGGACGCAAGTTTAATTGGAAGCTCACACGTTTTTTTTATATATAGTTAAAAGTATTATGGGGAAGAAGGAAAAGGGGATGACACACACCACTATGCATGGAATAAAACAAAATAATTGGTGATCTTAGAACTATTACTCAACCATTAAATTATATATATATATATATATATAAAAATCTAAGAGTAGTTCTAACTCAAATAAATAATAATAATAATGGCCAATTTACAATTGATGAAGTTTTCTCTTTTGAGTTGTGGCCTGCAAATGAGTATTACCTTCGGCCTGCCTTATAATAGCATTGAATCAGGATTTATTTTATACGCTATTATTATTAGTAATTGGTAATTACTATACACCTTCATTAAATGAGTATGTAAACATCAAAGATTTTATATATTTATGTATATATATATAGGCTGCCTGAAGATGAGTGGGTCTGCCGGTTTCAATTATTTTATTTTTCTCGTCAAAAACTGGGACGAAAAACTATGCTTCAAAATATAACTTATGAATTTTAACGGAGCAGCCTTTTTTTTCACTGCTGCACTTGTTGACGCACTCGTCATTCTACTACTGTACACAAAGAAATAAACCGCTTCCCTTGGAGGATCAAACAAGCGTCAATATTCTTGTAAAACAAAATTTGCTGTAAAGTGGTGATAACTACATTATTTTGTAATATAGTAACCATAATTATATCTAGAAACAATAAATATAGCTAAAACAACCTAAGAAATAATATTTTAACAGTATTAAACGTACAATTATACACCAATCAAGATAGTAAACTCATGCACTAACACTCGCGTAGGGAAACGCTGCTTCCCTTTCCCCGATGAGGGCCGGACAGATCCGGAAACAAACGATTGACGAAATAAAGAGCGAACAAGACCAGCTGGCTGGTCGGTCAGTTTGAGAGAACTGCTTGCTCTAAGAAAGAGCTGCCATCTAAATTCAGTATACTTGTTGGAGAGGTTTCTAATTAGAATAAAGTGTTTTAATTTTATTTTCCTCTTATTTTCTTTATTCCCTTTTTCATTTCAAGGAAGCATTGCTTCCCTTGCCTCCAGTGAATAAACGCCACTGCATCATAGGGATGTCCTCTCCATATATACTCGTATAATAGCACCATGATTCTACCTCTAGAGCATAGAAATTAATAGAATAAAATGTGATTTAATTTTTTTTTATCAAATTGACTATTGTGAAGTTATACCTTTGGTGTTTAGAACAGGATTATTTTATCTTTGTGTGGAGAACGCTACCGTTGGACTATTCCAATTTTGTTTTAGTTTTATTGGGAAATTTCCTACGTTTTCCAGGATTTTTTCCAGTAGAAAGTAAATATTCCGGATGTTTTCCCGGGTGTATCGGTTTTCCAGATGGGTAGCAAAACTGTTCCACTATCACGTTCAGATTTATTGTTGTTTAGAATAGTTGGCCATGTGAAACACCAGTGAATGAAACGTTTACTATACAAATATAAATAATTAATTATTATTACTAACCACATTGGTGGGCACGTGGAATAAATGTCAAGTACATCCGATATGGTTTACAGATGACGGAAAGGTCAGTATTCGAATACCGGCCGCATATAGCTTGGGTGTTTTTTCATTAAAAAAATATATGTTTCCCACTTCACCCTAAAGCAAATAAAGGTATATTTCCTCTATATTCTACTTTCATAATCATTACCTCAGCTGTGTAAATGGATGCGTGTAATCTGGATATGGTGCAAAAAAAAACCGAGTGGAAATCATCTTCCTAATCCATAACATTAGTTGGGCCTCCCACGCTACGCTTGCAGTGACGGCTCGTGGCTTTGTGAGATGGGAGGTGCTAATGACACAGTGGCGGCTCGTGGCTTTGTGAGATGGGAGGTGCTAGTGGTACAGTGGCGGCTC
>CABFVX010009881.1:0-16419 GCA_902151425.1 Timema shepardi | reverse complement strand
AACGGACATGCACTCGTAGCTTACGCAGTGTGACGGACATGTACACTGATCACTCGTAGCTTACGGCAGTGTGACGGACATGTACTTGTAGCTTACGCATTGTGACGGACATGTACACTGATCACTCGTAGCTTACGGCAGTGTAATGGACATGCACTCATAGCTTACGCAGTGTGACGGACATGTACACTGATCACTCGTAGCTTACGGCAGTGTAACGGACATGCACTCATAGCTTACGGCAGTGTAACGGACACGTACTCGTAGCTTATGACAGGGTTATGGACATGTACCTTGATCACCTCCTAGAAAACGCCAGGGTAACTCTGTTAGAGCATTGACATGATAGGACAAAAGTCCCCGGCTTCATTCCATTGTCCAGATATGATTTTTTTACTAGCCTAGATCTAACTTGATCCAAGTACCTACAGACAACTTCATTTATAACTAAAGTTAATTTCCTCCTTCAAGAGGGTTTTATTCAGTTAAACATATTATTGTTTGGATACATGCTGATTCATTTTAATTTAACAATTTCTTATTTCAATTGTCCATAACCATATTGGGTCCAGCCTGATTATTCCACCTATTAATGTTTATTTTGTTTACACCACTAATATTTCTGGCCGGGGGTCAAAACATATCTCCCTGTCACTGGCAAGAATGATGCATTTGACTGTGTGACCACCAGTGCAGATCCTTTTAATGTATCTTTAACTTCCATTTTATTTCCAATTTATTATTGTAACATTTGTAAATATGAACAAGATAAAGTAGTTTAAAATATTTCCACCCAATAATACCATTTTTATTTATATAGAAGTATTACAATTTTTATTCATAAATTTAAGCATTGTTTTGCAAATGAATGTAAAAAATTTTACTAATTGTGCATTATAATTTATAAGTTGTCGATTGGTTCTTCATTTGCAGCAGTGCGAAAGTTGTTGCATTGCATTTGTTTATCCTGTAGTATGAAAAGGAGGCAGCGACTTCCTTGGTCCAAGATCCCGAGTCCGGGGTGATACGAAAAACTGCGAAATCTTCAAGTGTGGTGGGGATGATCTCTAGAATTTTTCTACAGTCGTTCACTCTGACATTCCTAGCGGAGTGGGGGGACCGCTCTCAACTCGCTACGATCATCCTCGCCGCCAGAGAGGTAACAATACCTCATACTCACCATGACCTACATCTTGCTACTATCCTGAACACTTCGACTCAAACTCTAGCTTTTGTTTCTCGTGGCACATCTACATACTTCTAGACCCGCCTCGGTGGCGTAGTTGGCTAACGCGCTTGTCGTGTTGAAGCTCGACTGCTGAGGACGGGGAGATCGAGGTTCGAATCTTCTCGGTCGGGTGAACTGGGGGTGGTTTTCCCTAAATGGTTTTACACTCTCCCTCCACGCAAATGCGGGTTCACTTCCTCTAATTCGCCCTTCCCAAGTCCTAATCCATTAGAGTAATTAGTGCTTAAAGCTTATAACCCGAACGGGTAGTAAGACGCGGCGCTAAATGTTATTACTATTATTACTATTATTATTATTATTATTACTACTACATACTTCTATACTTGACTGTACACACCAAAACTAGCCTATAATTACCTACATGGATATGTGAATGTGGACTTTGTGTTGGCCATGTAACTTCAATATTGTCCGCTATTGTAGGTTCTATAGATTTACATATTCTTGTATATTTATTCTCTTTTGTTAATCCTTAATTCCTCTTGGCTTAAATTATATCCTCCGACATTTCATTGCATACCACCCCTTTTGATGCAGAAAATAAACAGAAGTGGGCTACAACTGAACGTGGGCACACACACGCCATTAGTGCGCAAATTTTACCTTGCAAAGATCAAATCATTTATTGAAAATTAACCTCACTCTTGGATCTAGAATGTTTAAGAACTATCTAGAAATTAAAAGAAAAAAAAAGAGAGAAATTTTAACTTAAAACAATAGGTTAAAATAAAGAGCGAGTAACTTATTTTATTTTGTTCTTTGTAATTTTACTGCTATGCTGGTGACCTGGCGGTCTAGGGCTAAGGTGTCAGACTTCTGTGCTGGCGGCCGGGGTTCAATCCTTGGTCCCGGCACAGATTTATCTGATTACCAAACCCTTCCTTCACCTCTGACAAGACATCTTGTGAATGTGTGGAATGCCAGGCCTCCACCGTGGTTCGGATTCCACGTTAAACTGTAGGTCCTCCATTTCATCTCACAATCACCCTACCATTACACATTAGCGTAAGTGTGTATAACCCGAACGGGTAGTAAGACGCGGTGATAATAGTAATAATTATAATAATATTGTGATAATTTAAAAAGTTGATACTGTAACCACATTTTTCTGTTGTATTTTGTGTTCTGTGTACCCCCAGTTATGAACACGGCTGTACAGTCTTTATTAGAATATTTTACCCATTCCATTTTGACTAAAAATAAGAATAGATGAGTCTTATTAAATTTTTACACCACACATTTTAAATATGGCTACAGTGTAGCGATGAGGAAATTGGATCATATTGTAAATAGGGATTGGACCCTTGAATCCGAAAGGGTATTCACAATTCAAGAAAAATTCTGATTTGACACTCAAATCCCTCCTCCGGCCTCGTCCCCTCCAACCCTTTTTAAGTGGAATCTTTTTTAGAGCTCTAATACTGCCTATTGGTGATTCATAACCATTTATAATTATTTGATGAACAACCATTTTATAATAAAGAAAATTGATAAAACTAAAGAAAAAAGAAAAATAAACTACTAAGAGTAAATTTTTCCTTTTTCTCTAGTTTTATAAAGTTCCTTTATTGTAAAATTATTTAGCCATTGGACCAATTCATTTTTAAACACGATGAACAACCATTAATTTAACACTCAACTGAATATATTAATGTTATTATGAATGGATTATAAGAAATAATGTTAACATTTAGCTATGGTTTGTGTTTTATACTAGTCTATTAAATTTATATTTACTCTTAATTTTTATAATTACTCTAAGATATGAATTCATATTCAAGATTCAATAGTAAATCGGAGATTGGAATTCTTTTAATAGTGGATTTGTCCCAACTCTAATTGCAAATGCTGTCACATTGGTGCGAAAGGAGGTTTGGAAACCCTTTGGTAAAAGCCACCCTCAATACAGTCTCCATCGCTGGCTAAACAGACTAGATGAGCCTGAGAGTTAGATAGTGTGCGCAACGATGTTGTGAATAAAATGTTGAAACATTCTCCTACGTTGTTTAAACATCAATATTTTATCAGTGTGAATCTAAAGATAGCTTAGAAATATAACAGAGGATTAACCATCCTAGGCGAATTTATTTTGAAAGCATTTTGCAAATAGTCAACAGATTTGCAGATTCTTTTTAAACACACATACTTTATGGAAAACACTATCTTGATATACTAATTACCCGCCTCGGTGGCGTAGTTGGCTAACGCGCTGGTCGTGTTGAGCTCGACTGCTGAGGACGGGGAGATCGATGTTCGAATCTCGGTCGGGTGAACTGGGGGTGGTTTTCCCTAAATGGTTTTACACTCTCCCTCCACGCAAATGCGGGTTCACTTCCTCTAATTCAATCTTCCCAATTCCTAATCCATTAGAGTAGTTAGTACTTAAAGCGTATAACCCGAACGGGTAGTAAGACACGGTGCTAAATATTATTATTATTATATACTAATCGACATGTTTATTACCTATATGTGACTCGACCTGGTGATACAACTATGTGCGGACATCCCCACATGATTATAGGACGTGGTTGGTGTGGCCGTGGGAGGTGTGTTGGGTCATTCACTCTGCACCGGCCTGGCCGTCATGGGAGGAAGAATGATAGCACAGAGGATATCTGTGAGAACAGGTGAGATAACGTAACTGAGTAGTGTGTCTAGTGACGAGGATATCTGTGAGAACATTAACTGAGTAGTCTGTCTAGTGACGAGGATATCTGTGAGAACATAACTGAGTAGTCTGTCTAGTGACGAGGATATCTGTGAGAACAGGTGAGATAACGTAACTGAGTAGTGTGTCTAGTGATGAGGATATCTGTGAGAACAGGTGAGATAACGTAACTGAGTAGTCTGTCTAGTGATGAGGATATCTGTGAGAACATAACTGAGTAGTCTGTCTTGTGATGAGGATATCTGTGAGAACATAACTGAGTAGTCTGTCTAGTGACGAGGATATCTGTGAGAACATAACTGAGTAGTCTGTCTTGTGATGAGGATATCTGTGAGAACATAACTGAGTAGTGTGTCTAGTGACGAGGATATCTGTGAGAACATAACTGAGTAGTCTGTCTAGTGACGAGGATATCTGTGAGAACATAACTGAGTAGTCTGTCTAGTGACGAGGATATCTGTGAGAACATAACTGAGTAGTGTGTCTAGTGACGAGGATATCGGTGGGAACATTAAGGGGTTCAATTTGGGAATATAAAACACACATTTAACAACTTTTTGAAAATACAAGAGAGCAAATGCACACACAAATATTAAGCTTACTTTTCTTTAATAAAATCTGTTTTTAATATACAAAATACCTAATTCTGTACTACCCATTTGTATGTACTTTAAAAATACACTTAAAAACTCTAGAAATAACTTAGACTAAGTCTCCTCCTATAAAAAGTTCAATCAAAAACCAAAGCTATATCTTTTTTCATAATTTTTTTTGATCCAGTTTTCTCCCTGAGTTTATTAAAAATAATTAATAATATCAAAATTTGATAAAGCACTAAGACAAATCTTTATATTATTCGTTATAATTATTATTTACTATGCCCAAGTGTGGTGACTGTGCTTGTTAAAGAAATCGGTCGCTTTATCAACATTTTATAACATACCAAAGAAAAAAATTTGATCAAATGAATAGAAAGCAGTAAAAATGAGAACTTGTTATTTACAGATTTGCATATAAAATAAGAGAAAAAGTGGAGCTAATTATATTAATATATTATATATATTTATTTATAATAACATTATTTGAAAGTACATTTAGCTGTTTGTAGCTCTACCAATATATTAAACCTACTGGAAAATATGCAATTGCAAGATTACAATATATAAAAATAATAACTTGTATTAAATCACGTCCAGCGCTCAAACTGTCCTGTGTCTTTTTTGTGGCAGTTACTCTGATTGGTGGAGCGGTGTTCCTGTTGTTCGCAATCACAGCGTTATTCCTCGACCCAAACGGAGAGTGACCCGGAACTCAATCAGGTTACAACTGTACGATAGAGTGCCTCAGATAAAAAAAACTGTGATGAAAGGGCGAGCTTGAAACCGTGACATCGACTTACCAAACCTCGAAAATGTCAAGAGGAGCTGCTCGCCCAATGCTCGCTGTTTCTAAGTGCTTGAGATACTTCCCCTTCTGAGTTGAAGCATAAGTTTGTTGTCAAATGAAGCAGAACATACAATGAAGTGACAGGTGACTTGCAAACTCTAATGTGTCTGTACACCCAGTTAGATAAGTATTTTTACGGTGACATCTCCTTAAAAAGCGAGAAGGAAGAAAATATGTTGTAACACTCCCTTTCTGTACCGATTATGTTCCTATATTTTAGTCAGTTTTCTGCTTGGCCATCACTTATCATTACAGAACTTGGCGTTACTTTACAGGATGAAATTGAATGTGATTTTGTAGTGGATTTTTATTGCATTGTGGTTAATTGTTTCAACCTGGTCTCTTATTAATATGGGAATTAAAGAAACCTTTAAATAAATTGCCACAGACCCACAGTAAGATCAATAAAATAGGAGTTAAAATGGCACGACATTACTTTTGGAGCGTCTGCCCTCCTTAGAGGAGCAACAAAAACAGCCCAAATAGGCCGCCCGTTGGGCATCTATAAGTTCCCACACTTAGCTCACCATTGTTTGAAAGTATTCTTTCCGATTGATGTGTTGTCAGTTGATACAAAATTCTTTTGAAACTTTCTTTAACATGAACTCTTACTCAAAACCCCCCCACTCCCCCC
This sequence comes from Timema shepardi, assembly GCA_902151425.1. NCBI lineage: Eukaryota > Metazoa > Arthropoda > Insecta > Phasmatodea > Timematidae > Timema > Timema shepardi. The sequence goes on along the minus strand of CABFVX010009881.1, from coordinate 10,422 downwards.
TCGGTGACCTCCGGACTCCCATATGTTAAAACTAAAATGGCAACGAATTACATCTTGGTGGGACCATCCCCAAAGTTTCCTGTTAGGTCATCCTTTTATATTCAATTAAACTGCGTGTTACTATTAACATATCATCTCACATCACACACCTTTTATATCTGGACAGTATTAATTACTATTTCATATCGAGTATTATTTCTGTCGACAGAAAAAAGTATGCTAATATATTACTAAGCTCAAAATGATTGTCGAACTGTAACCACTTTTTTTTAATAAGTTGTATAATTGTATTTTTAAGTTTGTTTACTATATGCTTCAAAAAATCCGTTTTTTTTTACATTAATTTATACTATATTTACTAAAAAAAAACTTAGGCAATTAAATTAAAAAGCAAATACACTCTTTCAAGTATTTGTGTGTGTCTGGGCACTGGTGGCCAGGGTGAGCCTATATTTTATGAATCCCATTTGTGACTCTAAACAGAACATTTGTCTCCTAAAGGTATTTGGAACAACCACAGATTTTGTGATATCGTGGAGAAACCCTGCCTAAGATAAACTTGGTTGAGCTTGTAATTTAGTTTTAATTCGCTCGGAACATCTTATTTTATGTTAGCAGAAGTACCAGGTGTGTCCCGTGGTAATCACATAATGGATTGCATGGCTACCCCCTGGCAACAATTTTCTTTGCTTCAAACAGACAAAAATATGTCTTCATTTTATTTCTCTTGACACAGTTTTTAATTAATTAAAAAAAATCCCGTTCAAATGTTAAAATCGACTTTGCAGTGCCCAGGAGCTACTTATTTTTAAAGTCCAATCCTCTACGCGCGATAGATATCGCGCAATGCTCACGTTGGACAAACAATTTAGTTTTATTAATGGACATTAAAATGAACTGGCATAATTGTTTCTATATAGGTTTTTAAAACCTTATTGCCGACAAGTATATAGAATCTTTCATTGCTAGCACAAATTAATCCAGGCACACAAAATAAGGAGTGTAAATTTTAGAAAATTCATTACGTTTCACCTAGAGAAAGATTGTTTCTATTGAAAGAACTGATAATTTCATAACTATCTCTAATTGACTTTTCACCTATACTTCAGTGTGTGTTCTGCTTTGCTGTATTATCACTTCAAAATGTATATATGTCACTGTAAACTTTCAAAAACTGACACATTTCAAATATATAACGGTTTATTTCAATAGACTTTATACAAATACAAACCATAATTATCTTACGTTTGTTCCATGCGGTGAATGAACATTAGATTTGTGTTGAGGATGAAAATGGGCTCTAAATTGGATGACTAAACTTTTAAAATAATTAGTATTAAATGAAATGATACGATATTAGGAAAATGGTAGAGTACAATTAAAAGTATAAACACTAACACATATTTACACACGTCAATATTTCGATGCTATTATAGCATCTTCCACCAGTTCTTGTGTATAAACAGCCTCCATCACTCAGAAATCTTCTGGTACACCCTAGACTCAAAACTGAGAACTACACAACCTTCATTCAACCACAACAAGGCTCTCAACCCTGTAACAAAACCTGCCACACATCATCCAGCAGCCACTTTCTCTAGCAACATCACCGACTCCATATGTTCCATCAAAGGCAATCACATCATCCAGCAGCCACTTTCTCTAGCAACATCACCGACTCCATCCATACTATCAAAACCTGCCACACATCATCCAGCAGCCACTTTCTCTAGCAACATCACCGACTCCATCCATACCATCAAAGGCAATCACATCATCCAGCAGCCACTTTCTCTAGCAACATCACCAACTCCATCCATACCATCAAAGGCAATCACATCATCCAGCAGCCACTTTCTCTAGCGACATCACCGACTCCATCCATACCATCAAAGGCAATCACATCATCCAGCAGCCACTTTCTCTAGCAACATCACCGACTCCATCCATACCATCAAAGGCAATCACACATGTGAGTTCAGTAACGTAATTTACCAACTAGAATGCCAACAATGTACTGTACAATATGTTGGCCTCACCACTGGTACCACTTCTCGAGGAAGATACTATAATAGCATCGAATAATATGTGTTATTGTTTTTACTTTTCTTTGTGCTCTACCATTTTCCTAATATTCTATCATTTTATTTATTACCAATTGATTTTACTCAATGTATTTTATTTCATAAAACTTTTAAAATCAAAAGATTATATATATATTTGAAACCTTTAAAAATAAAAGTATCATTCAAAAACCTCTAATTTTACTAAAATATTTGTAAAAATTTACCTTGTTCAAAAATAAATTCTGTCTTCTACAATTAGTAAGTAAGCTTAACCAGAAAAATAATTGGCACTTAAAATAAATGCTCATTAATTTACTGTTGGTTACCATGTGCATTAAAATTAATGTTGAGATGTCAAAAGTCTGTAGTTAGTTATAATAATAACTAACTTATCATCTTAGGACCAAATGTGTTCAACATTTTTGCAATAAACACCATATTAATTGTATTTGGGATCTAAAATTAATCTAAAATCACAATAATATAATATGAAAAATAAAAAATTCCCTACACAAAACCATAGCAAAATAATTCTAAAATTAACCACTTAGACAATATGTCATCTATCTTAATCAGCTTTTCTTTGGAAAAACTAAATAAAGGTTGACTTTATGAGTCACTTTATTGGAATATTGAATAATCAAAACCACTTATTTACAATTCACTCGACTAGTTATTCAGGTTTTGGTCTAACCTTTATCAATTGACATTATTGTTGTACTTATTATTATTTTACTTAAAACTATAACATATGGTAATTATATTAGGTAGTATTTTGGGTAACTGTTGTGTCGCTGATTCCAAATATGGCGTCGGTTTTGCTAGTTTGGCTTTACTTTGAGAAAATGGATTGGAAAACATAAACAATACAAGACATGACACTTTCTCAAATCTTGCAAAAGTAAATACAGGAGATACCTAATGGCGCTGTTTTCAGTGTTATAACATTGAAACAAAGTAAGCTGATTCATATTATCACATTGGTTATGTGGTATAGAGCACTAGGCTAAATCATGGTTTAAATTAGGAGGGATAGCCAGCACACTTACCTAGGTGATACTGGAGTGGAAATTGTTTAGATATAACACTAAAAAACACACAAAAACATTCTTAAGGACAAGCTTTCACTGTCAAAGACAGCTTCATCTACTCTCCTGACCTGATGAAGCTGTCTGTGACAGTGAAAGCTTGTCCTTAAGAATGTTTTTGTGTGTTTTTTAGTGTTATATCTAAACAATTTCCACTCCAGTATCACCTAGGTAAGTGTGCTGGCTATCCCTCCTAATTTCTACTCCAGTATCACCTAGGTAAGTGTGCTGGCTATCCCTCCTAATTTAAACCATATTATCATATTGGAGGCTCCAGTCATTATGTGTGTGCCTCGATACCTTTCCATCACCTTTATATCCTGATAGAACCTCTCCCCTTGTTCCTCAGGTTAATCACAAAGATCATCTGGTAACTGGATACCGAGATAGTGTAACTTTATACTCAAATTGGTACCCGCATTTTAAAGTTAGTGAGCACTTTTTTCACCATTTATTCATAATTGTCAGATATGTGGCTACCAGATATGTTTTTAACAACTGAGACGTAACTACACCAGGCAGAAGCTTCGATGTAATTCATACATTTAATGAAATTGGAGGTGACCTGGTGGTCTAGGGGTAAGGTGTCAGACTTCTGTACTGGCGGCCGGGGTTCAATCCTCGGTCCCGGCACAGATTTATCTGATTACCAAACCCTTCCTTCACCTCTGACAAGACATCTTGTGAATGTGGGGAATGCCAGGCCTCCACCGTGGTTCGGGTCCCACGTTAAACTGTAGGTCCTCCATTTCATCTCACAATCACCCTACCATTACACATTAGCGTAAGTGCGTATAACCCGAACGGGTAGTAAGACGCGGTGCTAATAATAATAATAATAATAATAATTTAAGCAGCCTCTTCATGAAGAACTCCTATTTCCCTGCAAAAAATAAACAACAACAATAAATCTCAATATGAATTTATGCAATAGATAAACTTACAAAACAATGCTAGTGAAAAGAGTGAAATGACAGATTGACCCCCTATATTAATAAAATCTTACTTTGAGGGCAATCCATTTTCTCACAAACTAAAACCTATTCTTCATAAATAATGCCATTTTTGGATTCAGCACCCCAAAATACCCTAAATTTGTTCATACATTCTTGGAAACTAAACTTTTTACCAGAGCAAACAATCAGAAGGATAAAATGGTGATGTAAATTAATTATTGGAAAAACAAATTCCCAATTCAGCCTTTCAGGGTTTAAGTAAGTCAGGCGTGCTGTGCTATCCATTACTACTTTTTACTAGCTACTTTTATTTTACAGTGAAGTGTATATATATTTTGATAAAAAAAACTTATGTCTTTTGGTGATGTTAAGCTATTAATTATTGATCAAATCAAATTAATTATTTTAACTTTTATTATCGAATCATCCTAAGCTGATACCTGATTTAAACAAAGCCATGTGGGAGTTCATGCTCTGAGAACTTTTAACGGTATCATTTCGCTAAATAGTCCCTCCTTTGTTTTGTATTGAACTTGTTTTAAAATAACACTAGAAAATTATTATAACTAAAAATTATCCTTTAATTTGATTTAGAAATTATACTTTAAGCTTTGCAAGCACTATTTGAATACCAACAAACTCCTGACTCGGTGTTGAGGGACCCCACGGTACAGTCCTTATCACATGCTAACGTCAAGTCAGTAACAGTCAGTCGACATTTCATATCGGCAGTGTTAAGTAACAGTTGCTGTAAGTGCCGAGCGCTTTTCGTCTGTTTATGGCGTTTGCCGAGTCTGGCCTGAATTTTTGTTAAACATAAGACCGGAAATTTAAAAGTATTAAAAAATACAAAAAAATTCGTAGTGACCTACTTTGCCATGGTACCGACTATACATGATTGCGCCTATTAAAAATATTGCACTGGTGTTCCGCCAATCATGTATGTCCTTTGCGTAGTGATATGGGAATGTTGGCTTACCTAACCAATAATAATGATCTAGTTGGTGATAAATAGTAACCAACCATTAACCAGTTTAGTTGGAAGTGTTCCTTATAAAACAATGAAATATAACCTTTCACTGCCCAGATTATTCAAATAATACTTATTAGTTATTATTAATGAGAATGTAAAGAAACAATGAATTTTTTTTTTTTTCAAAATCCTTATTTAATATATCATTCAGAATGTTTAAAAAACAAGACAGGGAAGGTATAGTCATTTTTTTCCCTTGGGAAAACAACCAAAATTAGAGGGATTGATAAAATTGTAATTAATTAAGAAATACTATTTTTATACAAACTCAAAACTCCGGCCATACAAAAATCCTCATATATTTTTCACTTCAAATTAACCTATGGTACTGCTTGCGCATATATATATATATATATATACATATACATATATGCCACAAGACACACACATGTATATATATATATATATATATATATACATGTGTGTGTCTTGTGGCAAGCTCTAGCATGGATATTTGAGACCACTTGGCACTGATTTTACATATGTTACATATGTTACATATGTATGTGTTAATACCAACCAGGAGGCTGCAATCACACACATTGCCATATCATCAGGGAGAAGGTTACCTTTACAGCTAGCATTCACTTTATCTTGATTGGTTTTTATGGTCTCAACTCGTTTGAAAAGTACATTTTAATTTATGTTATGAATAAAAAATGCTAAAATAGTAGTCTACAATTCAAAACACTTCTTCTTCAACAAGATAATTTATATGAGTCATATGATATAACGATATAGTTGTTCAAATCTATATGAAAATACGATTTTCTATAAAATATGTGAATAAAGAAACTTTTAGCATAAGCAAATAAATTTAGTTTTACTTTTGGCTTGTGAAATAAAGTGTGACACTTTTTATGGAGTTGTTGCAAGTCTGCATGAGTGTCACACGAATAAATGGTGCTGTTTGAATACATGATGAATGTCAATAGTTGTTATAATATGTGGAAACAGTGTTAAATGTGCACAGAGATATATATGATATTTTGTATTTATTTGTGTATAACGCACAGTTTTTCTTCAAATATAGATCCTAAAATTAGTAATCATTGTACTGTTCAAAGATACCAAATTGACCAAAAAATAGGCATCATCTCTTTACCCAAACGCTGTATTTATAAAACTAGTGTGTTGTTTTATCATTTTGCCCTCGGACATTAGAACACAAATTTTGCACCATTGATGTACCTAGTTATTTATATATATATATATATATATCAAAATCATTTTTAATTGTCTCACTAGATGTTTCTCTTTTCAGCTTATCTCCGACAAGGTAAATTATAACTAGATAAACCTTGTTACACTCAGGTAAAGTTACAACTGAAGTGAAAATTGCCACCAAAATGAAATTATTAAACCTCATTAGATATTCTTTATCTTCAAAAATGTTTTGTCTCTATTGTTTGTTCACACTTTACTATACCGGTGTTCCGAAAGTGATGCACCCCAGGTTAAACAACAATCCACACGATATGTTCGATTGGCCTGTTGCGCGCAGAGGCCGACGGGTGAACCCGATCATTCGAAACATGTTCCAAGATGTCAGGATTCACCCGTCCGACATTCCTGTTATATCCTTACCTTTAAAAGAGGGGAACAGATACAAATCCACCAATGTGAGATCGGGGCTGCTCGGGGGGGTCATCCCGCGGGCCCACGTCAACCAATCCATTGCATTGGGAATTGTGCGTCCAGGTATATTCCCAAACCGGTAGTGTAGCGGACCTGGGTGCCATCCTGTCGAAACCAAGTTGGAACCATCCCTTCAGGATTCAGGATGTTCTGAAGCACCTGCAGATGTGACAGTTCCACCAAAGGTGGAAGTTCCAATCAGTCTTACCACCCCACCACTTCCCTGTTCCTTCATCCTATAAATGTAAATGAGACACATATTGATCAGCTATTGAACAAATGATTGGATAAGATTAGTTTGTTTTTTTGTGTATGTTTATATAAAGCTGTGACTATTTTACTTGTGCCAAGCTGTATTATTATTATTGATTCCTATGTTATCTATAAGCTTCATTAAACAACAATGATATTGACATTGGTTGAATTTGTTTCTGAACAGGATTGTTGAGGCATTGTGTTGGTTTGACTCTCATTAAGTTCTTTCACTTGATGCGAATACATGAACATCATTAGGGGCTTAGAGTTTGCCAAAAGGGGTCTTCTCCATTAATAACCTCACTCGTGAGAAGTGCTTTCGGGGTTATAACTAAATTTAAAGATATATTTTAGTCATTGTACAGTAAATAAATTGATTTGGTCTTTATTGTGTATATACTCCTTAGGAACATATTTTAAGATTAATTTAAAGGTTTTTCTTCAAAAAAAAATTCTGAGAATTTATTATATATATATGATTTTTCGATAAATTCTTTTAATAATGGATAAACCTTTTTTTTAACAAAATACCTAAAGCTTTAAGGAGGTGATAGTTTTCAATATTAAAATGGTCAAGTGTTAGTAGGCTACTATTTGTTCAAGCGTTAGTAGGCTACTATTTGGTCAAGCGTTAGTAGGCTACTCTTTGGTCAAGCGTTAGTAGGCTACTCTTTGGTCAAGCGTTAGATTTTTGTTTCACAAATCTTGGAATCATTAAATCAATATTGGTAATTTAATTATAAGTATAATATTACTGATATTACTGATAATGGTACTTAATTATTTTTACTAAACATGGCTGAATCTAACAAAAATATGCAAATATTGTTAAACTATTTAGAAAAATAAATAATTTATTGCTAATTAATTTCCACTTTAACACAGTTCAAAATTTACTCCGCAATTTCCTTATACTTTAAACTTAATTTATACTGCATACTGATACCAGCTATCAACAATGTATACTGCATACTGATACCAGCTATCAACAATTTATACTGCATACTGATACCAGCTATCAACAATTTTGTTTGGTTTTAACAAACTTAAACCAATGCCATGGCTTGTCCTATCAGAATCAATTTGCTTTTACATTAAATAATAATTTTTATAACACTTTTATTTTAGATTTTGTTTGGATCTTGCCATAATTAGCCCATACGTACTTTTTTTTATATAAAATATTTTAGATATATTTTGAATTATATTTGTAAACAGAACACTCTCCAAACTAAATATAAAATTTTATATAGTTCCTTGAAGTGTTTGTTACACTGATGTCTAACTCTTTCATGTACATTCTTTCAAATAAACATTTAAACATTTTGATTTTTACCAATAAATTTATTATAATTTCAAATATATTGGTAAAATTCAAAATAATATTCATTGAATTACATCTTGAACTTATAATGTAATGTGCAAGTACAGAGGTTAAGCCTATAAAAAATAATATCAGAACTCCTTTAGCTACTTAAATGGTTTTATAAATCAGAAGTGTAATAAGGCTGTGTAGATAGAGACACTGTACAATAGCGAAGACAGCCAACCTGAAAGGACAGTTAGGTTAGGTTAGGCTTAGATAGAAACAACACACTTTCATTTTATAAATCAGATGTTAGAAATGTGGTTGAAATACGTAAACAATCAAAGACTCGTTTTCAAATCCTTTCTGCCCACTTTGCATTATGGGGTTTGCTCACAGTTTTTGTTTTAAGTGGTACCGTAAACCGGAGTGATACGATCAATATTAAAGAGACTTCCTATTTTATCATACTTAATTTATTTCATATACATTTGTAAAGCCACACTATTGTTCTATAATATTCCAAAAAGTGCTTCTTTTGCTGACTTCCAATTCCAATGTTGTTTTTATTTGGTTTTTTTTTGGGTGTATTATCAGTATCACTCCAGGGGCCGGGGTGATACCGGTCCCAAATATTGATCACCAATTTAAGTTAAAAAAAAAAGTACTTAATATCTACAATGGAAAGAATAAAAAAAATCCACATTATATAATTTTTAATTGTTCCAATTTTTGGCAGAACAAAATTTTATAATTTGTAAACCAATTTTACCAACATTTTCTAAGAAATACAATGTATACCTTAATTAATCAACCCCCTGATCATCTAATCTCGGAAAGAGCACGCCCCCCCCTCGACACGACAATGTCCCGTTTACCTTCATAACTATTTGGTCCTTTGAGACATGCTGCTCATCAGGAATATCTGGAAATACAAACACATTCTATTTCTTACCGCAGTGTTTTCTGAGAAATCTCACATCAAATCCATCAGATTCAATTGATGTTGTAACTGTCCCCATAAGGAACCGTGTTATACTCCCTACGGTAAATTTAACCAGAACATTCACCTTCAGAAATGTTTTATGTTGGTAGTTATCAAGTGAACTGGAATCTAGACCCAGTGGATCGTTTACAGTTTCAGTTTCTTCTCTTTCCTCTCCATCTGCAGATGTCATTTTGCACCCTAATGGTACTAACGTCACATGTACCAACCCACTTTCCAGCGGCGGTATTCAACCTCTTCCCTCTGCGAGATGCGCCGGCACCATCATCAGTAGACTCGCTAGTTCCAGCTGTTGTGGAGCTGAATGCATCACAATCCCTCGTTTCTTCGCTAGTGGCGGGAATTCTCCTCACAGTTTGAGAGATATATACCGCAATACACGAAACCCTGACGTGACATTTGTAGTCAAACGCTTGTTTCAGTGTCCTTGTGAACAATTTCTTAGGAAGGACCCCTCTACTCTTAGCTTTCCGTCTGTCTAGAACTTTCCTCCAAGTACACTTCAGGGGGCGGAAAAATGCTACATCAAGGGGTTGGCACATATGAGTGGCGTTTGGAGGAAGCGGGATGATGTTGGTGTTGTGTTTCTCACGTAAAGAGATAACATGCAGAGACAGAAGTTCATCACCATTCATAGCTTTTTTGCCCTTCTTTCTCTTGAAATAAGCCATCAGGACAGTGCAAACCAGCCACCAGAATCTCTCTTGTACCTGGATCGTACGATTCCACATTCAGTACAAGGTCCACAGACACCGCCAACTCGTCAAAGTACCTACTGAGCATGTCCCTATTAACCTCACTGCGGACATGTTTTAATGTTTTCACTCGGCCTTGATGACAGCTTAGGATTGAATGAAGCCAATTATCATCACCCTGCGGGCGTCTTGTTTTTGAAGCATTTCACATTTCCCCCCCCGTGTATTATAAGTAGCCATTTACAACCACTTAAATGTCAATTTGGTCTAGGGCGTAAAGTGTCAGACTTCTGTGCTGGTGGCCAGGGTTCAATCCTCGGTCCCGGCAAAGATTTATCTGATTACCAAACCCTTCCTTCACCTCTGACAAGACATCTTG
>CABFVX010009880.1:0-16426 GCA_902151425.1 Timema shepardi | reverse complement strand
AGGCAGAGTCTAAGATGGACGTGCGGAAGTCGTCAGCTTATAAACATGTGATTATCTAAGATCACAGCCATCAAACAACGCAGCCAATAGCGACTCGGTAGTTGGCAATTTTGCGGCCAATTGACAATTATATATATCATTGTACAGGATTGCATATATTGATGAAACAAATAGCCGAAGCTATTGTTAATGCATTTTAGAGAGGATACCGTGTACAGGTGTCAATTTTCAGAATATGATATCTTTGAGGTAGTATCCTCTCTAAAATGCATTAACAATAGCTTCGGCTATTTGTTGCATTAATATTTTAATTGTTTAGTTTCAAAAAGTGTGTTGTAATTAACTACCCTTACGGTATAAGCAGGTTGATGCGACGCTATAGGAAAGTATGTCCCTGCCGATATTTTACAATATCCTTCCTCCTTTTTTGGGGGGGCGTTACAAACCTAGTTCAATCCTCGCAGATTATAGCCGTCTTTACTTAATATTTTTTTGGCGATCCACTCACCAGCCCTTCCTTCAGCTGCTTGGCACAGAGTGGACCAAGCCACTGGTGTAACGAGATGAACCTCTTGGGTAACAGCTTCATGGTGCTCCTGGGGTAACACATAGCCTCGGCGGACCCGTCCAGCATCCCCAGAGAGGACACGGGTTCGAGCACCACCATGTCCGCAAACACGCAGAGATAGTTCGTCTCAACGCGACAATGACACGCACTCACACGACTCCATACCGCGGTGGCTCTTGTCAAATAAACGAGAGGATTAGTGTTCACTCCCCCTCTAACCACATTTAAATCGTAGAAGCGAACGTTCGAATGCCTGCGATTGTCACGCTACGCTACTTGCCCGCTCGACGTTCCACTGACAACTGAAACAGTGGAGAGAGGGGAGGAAGCCGCGTTGCACTGGAGGGGGGAGGGAAGGAGGGAGGGGAAGACGCGGCGTGCCCGTCACGACCACCAGACAAGTGGAAACATCGCCAAAGAACAGGAACAAGATGGCAGGCTGGCTGGATGGCCATTATTTGTTTTTCGCACCGACACGAGTTATGCCAATAAAAAAAAGGTCGCGGGTTCATTCTTTTAATAATAACTCCAAACAATTGTGAAAGGAAAAAAAAATATTTTTTTTTTTTTACATTTTTGCACCGCGTCTTATTACCCTACCCGTTCGGGTTATATGCTTAAGTACTAATTACGCTAATGGATTATAAATTGGGAAGGTTGAATTTAGAGGAAGTGAACCCGCATTTGCGTGGAGGGAGGGTGGAAAAATCATTTAGGACCTCCTCCCATTCACCCGACCGAGATTCTAACATCGATCTCCCCGTCTTCGGCAGTCTATCTCAACATGACACTAGCGCGTTAGCTAACTACGCCACCGAGGCGGGTAACATTTTCTTAAAATCTGTACGAAATCAAGAGAACGGAGGGGGTAGAGGGAGGGGTGACAACAATGCACTGTAATATGACGTCACAGGCCACGAAAACAGCCGGCCGCAGCCAACACAGTGTAATGGTTTGACTTTAGGGGAAAGCGGTCCAGACTCGAACCTCGGCTACGTGTGGGAAATAAACACAGTCGTGTAGTGGAACAGTTATTGCGAAACGAAATTTAAAAAAAAAACGACGTCAACCGTTACAGTTTCTACACAAAACATATCGCGTAGTCAGTTTTCCACATTTTATTATGAATAGCAAACAATGTCAAACTAGGGACGATTGCCCCGATGGGGGCAAACAAACTTCTCTTTGAGAATAAAGGAGAGAAAGAGAGAGCTTTTGTTGTCGAAGTATGTCGGAGCTACTCAAGGTATAGTCTGAGATTCTCTGCCCGGCTTAGAGAAATAAAACATTGTGACGGTTTTTGGGAGTTGTACATGTCCCAAAGAGTGACTAGCTGTAGGGAGAGTGATGCACTATCATTCTTAGTTTCATCTCGAATACAATCCCCTCTCCAGATAGTTTATTGTCAATTCTAGGAGCAGCAACAGGTTGGCCACGCGCCCAATAATTCCCACGGTACGCCGATTACCGGCAGGAAACAACAAGACAATTAATAAGAGCGAGTGAGTTCTGTGGGCCTTGTTGGACCAGCCAAGCGAGTCTATGCCAGGGTGATTACCCCGAGGTGTTCTTGGACTCCAAGTGGCGCTTCTAGGGGGAGAGAGCCTGGGTTCAAGCCTCAGAGGAAACATGGTGTGCTCTGGGGGAGAGAGAACCCGGGTTCAAGCCCCAGAGGAAGCATGGTGTGCTCTGGGGGAGAGAGAGCCTGGGTTCAAGCCTCAGAGGAAACATGGTGTGCTCTGGGGGAGGAAGAGCCTGGGTTCAAGCCTCAGAGGAAACATGGTGTGCTCTTGGGGGAGAAAGAGCCTGGGTTCAAGCCCCAGAGGAAACATGGTGTGCTCTGGGGGAGAGATGAGCCTGGGTTCAAGCCCCAGAGGAAACATGGTGTGCTCTGGGGGAGGAAGAGCCTGGGTTCAAGCCTCAGAGGAAACATGGTGTGCTCTGGGGGAGGAAGAGCCTGGGTTCAAGCCCCAGAGGAAACATGGTGTGCTCTGGGGGAGGAAGAGCCCGGGTTCAAGCCCCAGAGAAAACATGGTGTGCTCTGGGGGAGAAAGAGCCCGGGTTCAAGCCCCAGAGGAAACATGGTGTGCTCTGGGGGAGAGATGAGCCTGGGTTCAAGCCCCAGAGGAAACATGGTGTGCTCTGGGGGAGGAAGAGCCTGGGTTCAAGCCTCAGAGGAAACATGGTGTGATCTGGGGGAGAGAGAGCCTGGGTTCAAGCCTCAGAGGAAACATGGTGTGATCTGGGGGAGAAAGAGCCTGGGTTCAAGCCCCAGAGGAAACATTGTGTGCTCTGGGGGAGAGAGAGCCTGGGTTCAAGCCCCAGAGGAAACATTGTGTGCTCTGGGGGAGAAAGAGCCTGGGTTCAAGCCTCAGAGGAAACATGGTGTGATCTGGGGGAGAGAGAGCCTGGGTTCAAGCCCCAGAGGAAACATTGTGTGCTATGGGGGAGAGAGAGCCTGGGTTCAAGCCCCAGAGGAAACATGGTGTGCTCTGGGGGGAAAAGAGCCTGGGTTCAAGCCTCAGAGGAAACATGGTGTGCTCTGGAGAAGAGAGAGCCTGGGTTCAAGCCCCCTAAAAGAAGGAATCAATGATGATAGCCCAGTAGTAAGCAAACAATGTAGATGGTAGCGTATCGTTTATCCGAGCAGGCAACGGGGCATATTTTACCGTTCTGTCTGTAAAGGACGAAGGACAGGTGAAAAGTGAATTGTACATCAATAAACCAATATGATAGAACTATTCATTTCTTAGTAAACCTTCGAACCTTGGTACCGGGACAATCACATTGGTTTTATTCTAAAAAAAAAACTGTAATGAAAAAGTGACGGACCTTCGCCCCGCCGAAATATCCACGGGCTTAATCGACATGTCAACGAAATCAGTTGTACACCCCCTCCACCCCTTCATCGTAACATTAAGTTTCAATTTGACTCGCAAGGAAAAGAAGGAGAGTAAAAAATGTCTATCTCCATAGCAACCGACATTTTAATGGCGCGAGGCGTACGGCAGAAAAGCAATCAGCGATTTAAGGCTTCAGTCTCGTCACCCTCTCTCCGAGTTAATGTGGAGGTCTCCCTGACCGCGCTAGTCCCAGGTAACCCTCCTGTCCCACGTGGTCTAACGCGCTACTCTCGCAGTACACTAGACTGGAGGAGGGCGGATCGGGGTTCGACCCCGTTCGGATGGTTTTTCACTCCCCTTCCACGCAAAAACGAGCGCATTTTGTCTCAATCAAACCTTCCTGATCCTCAAACCATCAGTGTAATTAGTAAATAGGTATATAAGCCGAACGGGTAGTAATACGTAGCGCTAAAAAAAAACACCTTTCGAGTTCTTGATCGATGTTGGTCATAGAGAAACCCAGGACACAACACCAGCGCTGTATGAGCAAATAGTGCGGGGCGAGTTGACCAGAAATACTCCCCCCTTCCCCTCTCGATAAAGCTGTTGCTGGTGTTTGGCTGTGTCCGTTTGGATGGAGAAAAACAATACTTTCTATAACAATTTGTTTTAGATATTTAAAAAAAACCACCTCGTGAAATCCAACAGCAAAGATGCAAGAAACTAGAGATGGCCGACGTATTACACCATGACACAGCGGAACAAGGTAAGCTACAGTAGCCCCGTGGCTTCTTTGCTGCTGACTGACAGCTCACAGATGACTTATGACAGTCAACATTTAGGTATATACAGTAGCCCCGTGGCTTCTTTGGTGCTGACTGACAGCTCACAGCTGACTGACAGTTAACATTTAGATATATACCTAAATTTTGACCGTCAGAAGTGACAGCTGCTAAACACATGTTTTTGCAGATAATAAGGTTCGGTGTAGGGATACATAATTTGGTCTGGTACCTTTTAAAAGCCGTCAACTGACAGTCAGCACTAAAGAAATCATGGGGCTACTGTCTGTTCAGAGAGGGAATTGTTTTTTGAAAGGCCTTTTTCTCTACCAGAAATCTATTATATTGTAGGATATTGGTAGGAAAAAAGACCTTTCAGAGAACAATTCCCACCGTGAATGGAGTATAATCCGGTCCATGCGATGTACATCGGTTTTGCTCTCAATTACCGTCGTGCTGACATTCCGACCAAGTTACAACAAAAGTTGAATTCCCTGAGAGGTTTTACGTTCAGGCTATACACAAAATAACACCATTTAACGGGAACAGGTCGAACTAACAAACAAACAGAAATTATGTACTATAAAAAGTAAACGTGTTAGAATCGTGACACCCCCCCCCNCCCGTCCCCCTGGGTCAAAGCTGGCTGCTGGAAATTATTGTTCGATATGAGAGGATACTCCACAGACAACATATTTTCTTTGTAAATTCAAAAGTAGCTTTTTTTAATGGGACCAATTAGTTACAGGTAAAAAAAAAACTATGCATGGATAATTTTCATTATTCCACTTTTTTTTTAAAAAAAATGGCAGGTTTGGTTGGAGTTTCGCTCTAATTGGACCGTTTGCGCGCGCGATAAAAGTTTCAAGCTGGAATAAACAGAGCAGAGCGCAATCTTTCTGCCATTTAGACAATCACAGGTCGCTAGATCTACTTTCAACTATTCATACGCCAAGTGGTGATACGTCACTTGCTACAGGTATCCTCAATATCAAGCCGCGAGCGAGGTTCCTTTGTCTCGGCCGGGTCGTCGACACCAAGTCTTCCGTCTCGTCACGGTACCACAGTGCCACTTCCGGTCCCCGTCTCTCAGGTGACAATGGCCGTGTTTCCTCCAGATGGATCATAGTGGCGTGTCTAGTTCATAGTTCATTACTCGGTGCCGTGTTTCCTCGAGATGGATCATAGTGGTGTATCTAGTTCATAGTTCATTACTCGGTGCCGTGGTAATATGGATCATAGTGGTGTATCTAGTTCATAGTTCATTACTCGGTGCCGTGGTAATATGGATCATAGTGGTGTATCTAGTTCATAGTTCATTACTCGGTGCCGTGGTAAGATGGATACAAGATGCGTGGGAAGCAATGGCCTAGCCTGGCATATCACTAATGTTCCTGACAGTCCCTAGTTCAGTCCCTGTCCTGTCAGTCCCCTGTCCTGGCCAGTAGGGTCTGTGTCGTGACGCGGCTCCTGATTAACACCCCCCCGGGTGCCGAGAGGACAATAGGGTTGCCCGCACCTGACCCGCTCCCACGTCCCGCTGTGTCGAGATTGCCCGAGGGGGTGTATTATTATTATTATTATTTGATTATATTCGATGAAGGTGTGGACATTGACAGCCCTGTTATTCTCAACCCTTCATCTCCTTTGACCCGGTTCGTTGGTCGAGAGGTCCAAAGTGTCACTCACGCGATATACAGGACTGACAATGACGGGGTTCGAATACCAGCCAGGGGCCTTGGGGGTGGTTTACCACTTCACACCCCTACATTAATATGGGCTGTGTGCGCCAGTACTGGGTGACTCGTGATGACAAGTTATGTTTATCCCGATCAAATGCTCGACAATACTAAACATAGCTCACTGTTTCTCGTAAACTGCTGGGACAATAACAGTCGTCTGTTCAGAATTAGTTAATAAAAACTTAAAAGAAATTAGGGTATTATTATAGTTACCATATTCCAATTGGTTTGCTCTGAAAGAACTAGAATGACATATTTTCTCTCCTAATTGAGAGTACAAAGTGTTCATCACGGACTGAATATTGTTTTGATACAAGACTCAGTCCTCTAACACCGATACTTGTCACAGTTTGATGTGTTTAGTTACGAGCTCTTGGCGCGCGCCAGGTTTTCGATAAACTCGAGATTGTTATGGTCCGCCATTCCGTTCCTACATTTATTTTCCTCTGATCTATTCTCTACTATCGCTAGATTTACAATACTATGTTAAATACTTTGGTTCACTTTTGGTTGTGCATTATGTTTATTCTACCTTTATTGTAAATTAGTGAATATATAAATCTTGTATTTATAATGGCCGTCGTCTACTTTGTCTGACAATAATTCAGCTCGGTCATTAATACGCCTACCTTCTGTGTTAAGGGTCGCGGGTTAGATTCCCGACATGCTATATATTAATATTTGGTGAATTACCAGCCCAGGAACTGGACGTTCAGAATTCCATAATACTGTATTAATTTATTTTATAAGTCGTCTGCTGATATGTGTTCCGGAAGTGCACATTATAAGGGATGTAGTGCGTTATATTAGACAAACCAACTCTTATTATTACTTACATTATTAGATCACTATTTTAATGTCCAACCTTCCTTCAATCAGTGAGCAAACGGAATGGCGGACCATAACAATCTCGAGTTTATCGAAAACCTGGCGCGCGCCCAGAGCTCGTAACTAAACACATCAAACTGTGACAAGTATCGGTGTTAGAGGACTGAGTCTTGTATCAAAACAATATTCAGTTCGTGATGAACACTTCGTACTCTCAATTAGGAGAGAAAATATGTCTTTCTAGTTCTTTCAGAGCAAACCAATTGGAATATGGTAACTATAATAATACCCTAATTTCTTTTAAGTTTTCAATAACGAATTCTGAACACACGACTGTGATTGTCCCAGCAGTTTACGAGAAACGGTGAGCTATGTTTAGAATTGTCGAGTATTTGATCGGGATAAACATGAAGCCGCCCGCCTCGGACGGGAGATCGAGGTTCAAATCTCGGTCAAGTAAACTGGGGCGGGGTTTTTTCTAAATGGTTTTCCATTCTCCCTCCACGCGTATGCGGGTTCACTCCCTCTAAATTCAACTCGCCCAATACCTAATCCGTCAGCGTAATTAGTACTAAAGCGTATAAGCCGAACGTGTAGTAAGACGCGGTGCTAAACATATCTAATATATAAAGGGTGACCTGGCAGTCTAGGGGGTAAGGAGTCGGACTTCTGTGCTGAGGGTCCGGGGTTCGATCCTCGGTCCCGGCACAGATTTATCTGATTACCAAACCCTTCCTTCACCTCTGACAAGACATCTTGTGAATGTGAGGAATGCCAAGCCTCCACCGTGGTTCGGATCCCACGTTAAACTGTAGGTCCTCCATTTCATCTCACAATAACCCTACCATTACACATTAGCGTAAGTGCGTATAACCCGAACGTGTAGTAAGACGCGGTGATGATAATAATAATAATAATAATAATAATAAATCAAAATTGTAGATAGCAGCAGCGAGTGATACCGTGTGTGGGTCAATGCGACATGTTACAAGGTAAGATGGTGGCAGCTGTCTGAGTCATGCAAATGTTAAAGAGGTTTTTTCTTTCTTTTGGAAACCTGTTCTGAGATTAAACATTTAATCAAGGAATATTTTGTGTAATTTATCCGTGCCACGTGATGGATTAGTAAGGTAGGAGTGGCTGCATGCCAATCTAGGGGCAGCGGGGGAGGAGCCCTGTCCGTCACGACCTGCCGAGGGACACAAATAGAGCCCTGGGGGAGCTGTCGAGGAGCACTTTCCAAACACAAATGGTCGTTACAGACTAGCACGAGAACCATACTAGAGGTAACGGGAGCCGAACAAGAGGCCTTGAAACCTCGACCATCTTGACCACGGGTTCGAGGCTCAATCCAACCTAACCTGCACGCGGACAAAGGGATTGGTTACCCTCATCGCCCCCCTCCCCCGCCAATAGTAAGCTTGTGTGCTCACATATGGAGCAGCCATGTTAATACGAACCACTGGTTTGGTGACAAACTAGACTTACTTTGTAACTTGATGAGAAATGCATTTTTGTTTACATCCACGTGACTAGAAATAATAACTATCGAGTAAAATAAACCCGAACCAAAAAGATAATGGCTTGATTGATTTTAGTTTAAACTAAACACAATTTTGAATTTACGGTAATTGTGTTTGTAAAAAGGAAAAAATGTAAAAATAATTTTAAAAAACTTTGAAAAGATTAGTTGTACACAGTGGCGGCTCGTGTATAGACACTGCGGAACTGCAGCACCCCCTATTTCCACTTGATATTATCGATAACATTTAATATAATGAATCATTTTTTTAAATGCTTTCTTTATTTTTGTAGTACAATATATATTCCTTAAGCTTAATGTCAGTACTTCAGTAGCCATCCCCCAGTTCATGAAAAATATACAACAATTTTTGTATGGAACTGTACGCGCCACAGTGCCAGTGACGTGGTGTTTGACTGTTGCGCACATAGGAGGGGGTGGAAAGGAAGGCGGGACTTCCAGGTAGAGAGAGCACTGTTGCTCTCGCAGTGCCGGCTCTGGCGTGATGGTGGAAGGAAGTTTTTTTTTACTCAGCGTGTGTTGTGCTTAAAAACCATGTACCATATTCTTGAATGTGATAAAGTGTAGAATTAGATTATTATTCTGCTTCCAGCTATTCTAGTTGATTCATTTTTTATCGGTTCTTTTATTTAACAGAAAGACTAAATGCGCTTGCAGTACTTTCAATGGAGAAAAATTTCCTCAATTGTCATCCAGAGATCAAGGAGAAAATTATTGAACTTTTTGCGCAAATTAAAACAAGAAGAACGGATTTCATTTTTAAACGAATATATCAAGCTTGAACTGTAACAATTTAAGTTAAAGTAAGTAAAAAATGTCGGGTTTGTTTGTTAAGATTTTATCAAGTTTCTGAATAAAATTTCTTTTTATACATGTTTGTTTCCTTTTACACAGTTTTAAAACAAAGGCTAAACATTTTGTGGAGCAGCACCCCCACTAATTCTAGCCACGAAATCAGCCGAAGTCAGCTCTAGTGTTTACACCGACGTGGTTCTAGCGGTGCACACGAGACGGAGCGTGTCCGCCGGGAGGAATGCGCTGACCTAGACGCAATCCGGACACCCGCAACACACTTTCAGGCGACGTTGCGAAACCGTGCGTCGACAAAATTAATACGTTGGTCGAATTCACTCCTTCGATAGAAGCTTACCCGCCTCGGTGGCGTAGTTGGCTAACGCGCCTGTCGTGTTGAGCTCGACTGCTGAGGACGGGGAGATCGAAGTTCGAATCTCGGTCGGGTGAACTGGGAGTGGTTTTTCCTAAATGTTTTTCCACTATCCCTCCACGCAAATGCGGGTTCACTTCCTCTAATTCAACCTTCCCAATCCCTAATCCATCAGCGTAATTAGTACTTAAAGCGTATAACCCGAACGGGTAGTAAGACGCGGTGCTAAATATTATTATGATAGAAGCTCTTTACTTATTCTGGCGGGAAGAAAACGGGTTCGGTGTAACCGCCACAAGAGAGCAGCAATGTGGGCGTCACTTGGCGCCCATTTTACGGCCTCGGCCGTGTGCAAGAGCCTCGACACGAGTTGATATAGAGGTTACCTCCTTAACACCTAGTCTAGGGTCACGTTTCCTCGCCAGGGGGTGCTTGAAACAATCAGGCCGACAAACCCAAGTAGTCCTGACACTAGGTCTACCATTAACTTCCCTGTTCCGATTACAGGCATGATAGAGAGAGAGAAAAACATAATTGGTAAAATCGAGGGCCTCTCTTCCTGGGTGTTGTGCCTAATTTAGAATCGAGTACGACTGCAGTCGAGTGCTGCTATATTAATTTAAAATAGTGAGAGCCGGGCTCTCGATAGTACGAGTTTAACAGCTGGGAGAGGTCAATGACACGACCACCGTCAGTCAGAACAAGACGGTGAGAACGGAGGACCGCCAATTGGCGTCGAGAGGAGCGCCTCTCGCGGTGGTGCCACGAAACCGCGGGGGACACGGAGTCGTGACTCGGCGAGTGCAAGAATCCGGAGCCGGGTCAGCGCGCGCGCGCAGTGTTGTCAAGTCGCCGATAACTGTACTCGACAGGAATATTAACTCGAGCCTAGAGTAAGATGTTGTCACTTGGGCTTTGGGTGTGAGCGTGCCGGCGCATCATTGTGGCTCCTGTACTCTCTCCCGCGCTTATTCGGGTGCACTTCCTTTATACCCGCCCTCCTCTCGCCATCCCGTGAGTTTACAAGACAGTAATAAGTCTTACGATAACCTAATAAACCTCCAGTTTTATTTCGTTTACCTGAAACTGACGGATAAGTAGGATAACTTTATTTAGCAGTTACCCGCCTCGGTGGCGTAGTTGGCTAACGTGCTTGTCGTGTTGAGCTGCTCGACTGCTGAGGACGGGGAGATCGAGGTTCGAATCTCGGTCGGGTGAACTGGGGGTGGTTTTTCCAAAATGACTTTCCACTCTCCCTCCACGCAAATTCGGGTTCACTTCCTCTAATTGAACCCTCCCAATTCTTAATCCATTAGAGTAATTAGTACTTGTAGCGTATAATACGAACGGGTAGTAAGACGCGGTGCTAAATATTACTATTTAGCAGTTCCTTACTATCGGTTCGGGTTATACCATTATTTACTAATCACGCCAATGGTTTTAAGGACGAGGGTTATTTTTATACCCACATGTGCGTGGAGGGAGAATGGAAAACCGTGTGGAGGGGGAAAACCTCGGCACACACGCCGAAATTCGAACTTGAATCTCCCCGCCAACGAGTCTAGTCTAATGAAAGAGTAGTAGCGCCTCAGACCATGCGGCCACCGAAGTGGGTAATAAACTTACCGTATTAAACATTCATGTGTACATACATCAAGTAATGTGTGTGGAGGAATGTTAACCGCGAGTTGACTCGGATACCTGGAGGTATATTCATGTCTCGAGTCCGTCGTGATATGTTAACAAAACACTTTTGGTTTGTTTAATGGCTCTGGCGGTATTTTGTTACCAAACTATTGGCAACTCTGTTCCTACACACAACAATGAATACAGTCTGCAATCACATGAGCCAATAAGATGGGGAGGAGTAGGATACTAGCCAATGAGATGGGGAGAAATTGAATACTAGCCAATGAGATGGGGAGGAGTTGAATACTAGCCAATAATCCAGTGTCACGGGGGAATTTTATATTCTCTTAAGTGGCGTCAATTTTTTTTTTTAAACTTTCCCCTCCCTCATACAGTGAGTGCCCTCAGAATATCACCCTAACCCTTTAGATAGTTGATAAACCTTGAGTTAAATGCACTCATACAATATTCACAAGACCCGCCTCGGTGGCGTAGTTGGCCAACGCGCTAGTCGTGTTGAGCTCGACCGCTGAGGACGGGGAGATCGAGGTTCGAATCTCGGTCGGGTGAACTGGGGGTGGTTTTTCCTTAATGGTTTTCCACTCTCCCTCCACGCAAATGAGGGTTCAGTTCCTCTAATTCAACCTTCCCAATTCCTAATCCATTAGAGTAATTAGTACTTAAAAGCGTATAACCCGACCGGGTAGTAAGACGCGGTGATAAATATTATTAAATAATATTCACATTACATATCATATGCAACAAATAAAGTGCATTTAGCTACAAATAATATATAATTAAATATATGATAGAAACGTAGAAAAGCAAGAACAAAATTAATAAAAATAGAAAAATATTTCAATATTTCAATGCCTTCACACCATCTTCAGTGATCCACTGACAAGAGGAAACCTTGAAAGAGTGAGGTGTTTGTAAATGAGTGATAGTGTTTTTTTTTATTAATATGTAACATATTTAAAATAAATATCCAAATTCATGAGTTAAACCATATTAATCAACCCCCATAAGCAGCCCAGGCACTCTAATGTATGTGTAATCATAGCAATGTGTTTGACTGAAGACGTCAATCTGAAGGAGGAAGAACAGGAAATGCACTATCATTTGCCGGTACAGAGTATGGACAGATGCCGGGTAGCTCTCCGGGCAAACACGATACCCCGATCCCGACAAGGTTGTGCGACATTGGACAAACACAATAACGTGTTAACCGTCATTTTCCTTGGTGAACAATAAAATTCGACAACAAGAAACAAGCAATCTTGCCCTCCATTACTTGAGTTTAACTACCCCATTCCCTAGAGCATGTTCCCTGGGGGACAGTGAACCACTGTACTAGCTCGTATGAATACTTCATATCGACGCTAACAGATGGGGCTACCAGTTCAATGCTACACTCTAACCATGAATAAAGCAATAAGTGACGAAATAAATGAGTAACAAAATGTTTCAGGTAAGAGCATGCCTGTAGCTGATCCTAAACGCTTTATATTCTGTTGTAAAATCAAAAACCGTGGAAGAGGAAATTTAATAGGAATAAAAAGTAGAAATAAGGCCAAAATGAATGTAAGTTGATTTGAATTTTTTTTAAATATAATATTTAGCACCGCGTCTTACTACCCGTTCGGGTTATACGCTTTAAGTACTAATTACTATAATGGATTAGGAATTAGTAAGGTTCAATTAGAGGAAGTGAACCCGCATTTACGTGGAGTGTGGAAAACCATTTAGGAAAAACAACCCTCAGTTCACCCGACCGAGATTCGAACCTCGATCTGTCCCGTCCTCAGCAGTCGAGCTTCAACACGACTAGCGCATTAGCCAACTATGCCACCGAGGCGGTTAAAAAAAAATATAAACTCATATTCAGTTAATTTTAAATGAAAGATCTGGGGTTTGGCTGTGAAACACGTGGAGGGTGAAACCCCGATAAGGAGTTTTTGTTAGCAACATATCTTGATTTACTACCCTTTCGGGATATATGCCCCCCAATAAGCAGTATTTAATTAGAGCTATAAAACAAATTACAAAACAAGTAACAAAATTTTCTTTTTTTAATTTGGTAAATTCTTCAAATGTTGAATAACTTTAATAATTCGAGGGGATCTGACCGAGTTTAAAATGCCGTTAAAAGTGGTTTAGTAATGAGATATGATATTCCCGATTCGTTTGGAGGTTGTAATGGAGTTGTACCTACAAATAATATACCATTTTGCCAGGAGTATGGTTACTTGACTTACAGGGTGTCTAGTTAATCTAGGAATCAAAATTCCTTGACAATTTAGAATTTTTTCCATGGTTAAATAATCCTGAAATATAATAAGTAAGTATGTGGAGTGGGTGTCTATTCATAGAAAGCATTCAATATAGATAATTAATTTAATAAAAATGATAACAATATTATGAAACTTTGTGATGTGTTTAGTAATCAGTGGTGCCATGCAAAGTTTGCATTTGCGATAACATGAGTTGTACTCTTTTCACACAAATAATACAAATTTAAGTAGTTTTTCCTCTAAATAAACACAATTTCTTTGTAGTTTGGCGAATACCAAGTCATGCGATATAATCTTCAATGTGATAACGCTATGCCAAGGCTGACGTTTATAGATTTAGTATTGATTTTTGCTGTTTTTTAAGGTAGAAAAAGGAATCACCAGTCATACGAGTATTTTCAGGGATATTTAGGTGTTTTTGTGGAGGTTAACATTAAAAATCACAATTTCTACTTGAACACATTCCGATACTTAAAATTTAGATTTCAATTAGTGGTGGGCTGACATCTTGCTCGATACTAACAATTCATCCCCTCGATAATAGATACCCTATTCAATACCATTCAACATAAAATTGAATAAATCCTCATTTTGTAATCATAAAATTCGGTCAAAGAAAAATGCTTGATTTGTTACAATTTGTTTCCATATGTCACAACGTATGGAAACTAGTCAATTAGTCTATTTAAACACATTATAACAAGATGCAACCAGACAAAAATATTTACAATCAGTAATAAGCCTACAATAAGAAATACGAGAAGCGGAAACAACGTTGCAATTTATAATTATATCATTGACGAGATTTGCGAGTGTACTAAAAAAACGCTTTGAATTTTTTTTTTAACTCAAGAGTCTTTAAAAACTAAAAAGCTTTTTTCAATTTAAAAATAATACTTTTTAAATCATTCAACTGAAAATTAGTAACTACTAATACGATGCAGCCGCAAGCCACTTCAATCGAATCAATCGCTCACCACTGTCTTGCCAAAGCGCTGACCTTATGAAGTGAATGTTTACTTGGATATTTTAATACAAAATAAGTGATCTCCTTAGGTTCATTTTTAAAATATAGTTCCCTATAAGCAAAAATCGACGTTGTGTTGACCATGACCACGTTGATGAGCTGCAAAGGAATGGCATTTATATATTGAGTGTGAGAAGGGGGGTGGAGTTAAAGCTGAAAGAAGAGAATAGTAGGACAAAGCAAAACTACAACTAGTAACTAATGTCTAGACACTAGCGATGTTCTGAAGATTATCGATTCTCCTTTCCCGTTTATTCTCAAAATCATCGGAATGATTCATTTGATTATTTTTAAAAGAATCGAATGATTATTCAATTAAACCCATCATTATCACCAACCTGGTTAAGCGTGTTGACCAATAAAGAGTGGTATAAAGGTTTTCAGCCCATAGTATCGATTATTGTGATGCCAGGTGATACCAAGGGTATTGAGGATCTGTATCCGCCCAACACTAATTTCGATTATTTGTTTTCAGCTCTTAAAAGATTTCAAGCAAGGTCCAAGCACGGACATTAATATATATAAGCAGCTTACAATAGGCTGTCATAGTTGGTCTAAGCATAGATTGACATTCAATTATTTAAATATGGCTTTTTTTAAAATGGAAATCGAGATATCGAATTTGACGTTACTGAGCGTGAAATGTTTTGTGCGCATTTATATTGGATTTTTCTCCAAATATGTTAATAAATAGTTAAATACATAATTACATAATGTGAATTTAAAAAAATTTAGACAGTTTTACGCGAGTTCTGTAACATTACTGAATTACAGGAATGCAGGTATCCCTGCATGAAACACAACAAAGAAATGTGTCTTTGAGATGTATCAAACGCCAAGCATAGATAATCAATGTCAGAGAAAAGTTTATCCGGGAGTGTGCTACCATTATCTGTGATTGAGCCATTTTTTTTAAAATGAATACTAATTCAACTTGTAGTGACATAAATAATATCGCTCTTAGCATAAAATATCATCACTTTATGAGAAAATAACCTCACCTTTTGCAAGTCTCTAGTAATTAGTCAGAAAATCATTAGCAAAACTTTTAAGTAGTTTTTTCTGAATATTTAAAAAATGTATTCAAATTTATATTTAAGTTATTTTCAATTGATTTTTGTTAAATTTTGATCATTGAGAAAAAAAATCTGTTAATTAAGGTTTAGTTTATTAACTTAGTCATCTATAAAAAGTCATACACCAAATGTAAAATTGAAATATAAAACAGTTGATGTTGGTGCAGGGATATAGGATCGGTGCAACAAACCTTCACCTACAGCTCCTTCAGAAATTGCTCGAGTATATTAATTAATAATAGTACATTTATTACACTTGAATGGTTCAAGACGGATTACTTTATAGGACGATTCTTTGCCACTGTGAATGTATATTTGAACAAATTTATCAATTCAAATTATAAATATTGGTCGTACAAGAATAGAAAAAGTTTAGAATTAAGAGGATATATTTATCATATATTGGTATAATATATTTTGAAACTAATGTTGGTACATTTTTTCCCAACCGCACCCAAAACTACTCCCGACTCGACAGGGACTCCAAAGAGCTCGGTTAGTGAACTGACTTTTATATAGTTAAATATTTCAAACGACTTAACATATTCTAATTTTTAATATAAGTTTGGAAGAAGGCACAGGAAATGTATATAGAAAACATATCACGGTGTCTACTCAACTTGACCAATGAAATCCCCGACCTTTTCCCTGATTTCCCCTGATCATTTCCTAAAATTCCCCACTAAAAAGTATGTCACATCCTTATAACTCGTCGCCCACCTCCATCCACCCTCGTTTTTCTATTAATTTTTTTTAAATAATAATAAGTTTTGAAATTTGAATTAAAATTGTTTACTAAGAATTAAAAATATATTACACAGCTATAAACAAAAAAATGACATAATAATTTACTGATTATTGTATTTCATATTTTGAGTAAAATATCATTTTCCCGGATTTTTGTTGTGATTTACCAAATTCCCGACTTA
>CABFVX010009877.1:0-16432 GCA_902151425.1 Timema shepardi | reverse complement strand
GACCTACAGTTTAACGTGGAATCCGAACCACGGTGGAGGCCTGGCATTCCCCACATTTACAAGTTGTCTTGTCAGAGGTGAAGGAATACACATATTTAATATTGCGTAAATATATACATTTATTAAATTAATTACATATATCGGTAAGCACGCAGACTAAACGTCAGGCTCATATAGTCTGGTTTGCCGGTGACGGGGGATTCAGGGTTACAATTCCAGACGGGTGTAAAACAGACGGGTTTGATGTAAATTGTTTTCCACTCTCCCTCCACACAAATAAGAGCACATTTCCTATTAATTATACCTTTCTTATCATCAATACCACATTAGCATTATTAAAATACGTTTAGCCCGGATGGGTAGTAAAACGTAGCGGTAGTGGAGGTAGAGAAATGAAAAAATATATATATATTAATCGGGGTTTATTCTGTTGATTAAATATTTATGTTTCTAAGCTTTGGGAAAAAATGAAGATAAGTTTTAAAATAAACATATCAGCTTTCACATAGAAAGAGGATTGTAAAAAAAAAAACAAATAAACTACAAGAATTGAAAACTGATCCCTGGGACACCAGATTAGAGATTCGCTATAGTGAGTGTCCGTTGTGGGGTGGCCTTAACAGTGATATTGTAACTTATGTTAAACCAATTTGTAAGTCGTGTGCTATGTTTGGATGATAAATGTAAAATACTGGAATTAAAAACCTGTTTGGACTAGGGGTGTATTGTTCGTCTTGTTGAATAAAGATGTTAAGCCTGTTAAAACAATGGGAATAAAAAAGCAATATGTTTTCGAGCGTTGTAAATTGGTTATTGTTATACCCGTGGTTATAAGCAATTTAGAACAACTATAACTTTACCGGAGCGTGTTCCGATCGCACAATAAAAATAATCGTAAAAAAAGGCGTTAGAGACACGAATACAATTTGTAAGAGAAATTATTCCTTTCAAATTATTTCATTCTTCATTAATACAGTTTAAAGAGACTATATGAAAGTTTTTCATTTATTTTTGTTTTTCTAAGATTAATGATTCTCAAGTTCTGTGCGCAAACAGGATGAGTTTTCGACGTTCAAATGGTGAAAAATGAACAAATAAGTGAAGGTGAAAAAAAGGGTAATTACTTAGTTTGCACTTCACTACAAAGGATTTATAAAAATAACTAACCATCGTTTACATTTTACCTCAACAGCAAAGTGACAATTGAAGAGAATAGTGTCGGGAAGTTGGTACCTGCAAGTTGGTGGTTATTTTAGCGAGAATATTTATTAGTTTGCATTATATTAATGAAGATTTTACAAGTATTTTGCGAAGAGTAAAAAAAAAACTATCATTCTCATTCAAGCTAGATTAACTACAAATAATAATACGAAGTTTTGGGAAGAGGGAAAACTCAGTTGTTATTCTTTTTATCATTCGTTGTTTTTAATTTATGAAATTATTTTGTAGTTTTAAAAATAAATAGCGGCAAGTCAGAGTTTGATTTGCCGGTTCGGTAGAGGTTGGGGTTAGAATCCTGGCCGGGTGTAGGTCTACTTGGGAGTAGCTTTTCTCGGGGAGTCTAACCAAAACCGATAACAAGAATTAAGTTATTTTTAAAGAACCAGAGCTGGAACAAGAATTCAAAAAGTAAATTGCTTAAGAAGGGATGGAAGGGGACGCGAGAAAAGACCAGTGTTTTTGCAATTTTTATGCCAAAATAAATAAAATATTATTACAATACAAACATCGAGTTTAATTTTCTTCGCATGTTGATATCAACAATTCCTGAATATACACCCATGAGCATGGTGGCATTATCTAACCAACTTTTTTAGAGAAGAGAAAATGTTTTCACAAAATTCCAGGACTCCCCTGAAAGATATTCAAGAAATTTTGAGGTTACCATGTGAAGAACATTAAATTTTATATTTGTACTGGAGCAAAATTTTATTTGTTTTTGATATCAACAATTCCTGAAAATCAACCCATGAGCATGGCGGCATAATCGAACCAACTTTTTAAGAGAAGAGAACAAGTTTTCACAAAATTCCAGGACTCCCCTGAGAGATATTCAAGAAATTTTGAGGTTACCATGTGAAGAAAATTAAATTTTATATTTGTACTGGAGCAATATTTTATTTGTTATTGCCATAAAAACTGCAAAAACACTAGGTTTTAGCTCGCGTGTTCATAAAGGTTCTTACTTTTTATAAAAAATAATTTTATAATGGCAATTTATGCTCTTCTTTCTGAAACTTAATTTTTATTTTGAGTGTAGAATATATTTATTTTCGAAGGGGATTATAGGAGGATCAATGAGTATCTAGCAGTAAACATTAATGAGTTCAGATTCTTGAGGAATAATTATTGTCACATTGTGTAAGGTTTTATCATTTTACTCTTTAGGCTAAGAGCTTATGAAGATGTATTTAACTTTGAGTGACATCAAACATATCTAAGAAGAGAGAGTACTGAGAAATGAGAAACTGTCCAGTTGAACAAGAAGTAAAGGACTTCAAGAAAGTAGTAGCATTTTAAGTTAAACATATTCGAATTGAAGTCGAGAATATTGTAACATTATTTTAAAAGCCTATTAATAAAGCCTAAAATAATATTTTTATACATAAAGAGATTTGACAAACATGCTATAGTTGACAAATAAACTAAAATCATATAGGTCTACACTATTTACTTTTGTTCCAGACATGAAAAGTGGATGTTTTGGCTGCATCAAACCAGCTTTTAAATCATTAATTTCATTTACCTTTTTCAACTAAAAATACGCAAAAAATAATTATTTTTTACGTATTCATTTAAAAATAAAATTATTTTCAAAAACTATAAAATAAAGCTCCATAGCGTCAGCCGCCATCTGTTGGCAAAGATAGTGCATTGCTCTTCGAATAGAGGGTGTTATGTGTTTAGCACAACAAACCCTTCGGTCATTAATCTCAGTTTTCTAGACGAGAACCACTACCGTTTCATTTAAGTAGTTCCTCATTTGCCCTCACGAGACTGAGTCGACCCCGTTTCAGACCCATTGATTCACAGAAAATCTGAAAGTCCCGGGGATCGAACAAGGAATCTTTGGATATGTAGCCAGTAACTTTGATCACTTAACTACAGAAGCGGTATTTTTACTTTTAGAGTTCTGGCAAACACAAAATAAATTGATCTCATTTTCAAATGGCACCCTGAACTATCAAAGAACTGTGCAATGATAAAGATCCTGAATTATTTGTACTTTTGACAATACGTGCAATAATCACAACTTGTGAATGTGTGGAATGCCAGACCTCCACCGTGGTTCGGATCCTACGTTAAACTGTAGGTCCTTCATTTCATCTCACAATCACCCTACCATTACACATTAGCGTAAGTGCGTATAACCCGAACGGGTAGTAAGATGCAGTGCTCTTTTAATAATTATAATAATACTATAATATTTGTATTTTTATATAAATAATTCTTATTTTGTAATACATTATATTTTAACATTTTGTTCTATTCACAAAATATTTTAGTGACACTAGAACTAGTAAATATACATTTTTAAGAATCGGATCCAGAACAGGAACTTTTAAAATTTTATTTGGAGAACTGTAACAGGAAAGAGAACCGATAAATATTTCGATTCGACTCCCTGGGTTTTCTTTTAAGTGATTTTTGCATTCTTCCTCCACGAAAATTCGGGTACTTAAACCTACCCTATGAGGGAGCTCAAGAGAGTTCCTTTATTATTGTTAGCATTTTAATTGGTTTTCGTTTAAAACTCTTTTCTTCTGAAAAGGAACATTGTGGAGGACCTTCTTTAATACTTTCATTGCTTTGTAAGACATATTTATATAATTATAATTTTTTTTTTACGTTTTAAAGGTTTGTCAATAAAACCTCATTAACTAATCCGTTAAATGTGTTTTTATAGTATGGAGTTGTTAAGAAAGGTTACAAAACATTATTTTATAGCTAAAGTGCATTATTTTAGGTGATGATTTTTCTAAGAGGAGCTTTAGGAAATAATTAAACAAGGGAGCAATTATAAGCTTAGCAAACAGCACCAGTGGCCACGCTGTTCAAGGCGTCAGGCTTGCAATATACGGGATTTATAGCGAGTCCAAGGTTTGAATCTCAGTCAAGTACAATGGGGGTAGTTTCCAACAATTGATTTATCAAAGTGGTTTTCCTATGCTCTCTCCATGCTAATTCATATGGATTTTTTCTAAGTTACCTTCTAATCCTTACGCCTTGGAATAAATACTTAATACATTTTAAACTATATTTTACTAATAACCCTCTGTGAATCTTAAAATAAAATTTATATTAGATCCACAATGGGCTTTTTTTTTAAATTTGAGAACTTGCCCTTTCTTAACTGACTGATTATAGCACAGGAATTATAAGCTAACTTATATCTAGAACAAAAAGGACAACCAATCTCTTGGACATTAACTCATCAATGTGAAAGGCGAGCCTCCCATTTCACCTATGATAAATTTCTCGACCATGACGAGTATCGATCCCGTAACCCCTAGCTCAGTAGAAAGAAACGCCACAAACTTGGCTAAGGTGTCGGACGATGAGAAGTCGAAGAAAAGAAAACACAACAAGACAAGAACGGTTAAAGTATATTGATTAGGTGGGAAGGATTGTGTATTTAGGATTTCTAAAATGACCAAACAAGCGGACATAGAAAAAAAAATCACCTTGTACAAGATCATTTTTTAATTAGGTTCTAACAATCTTTTTCCTGCTCATGATTTTCGTTTACACGTCATTTTCTTTTAACACAAGCGGCCGGACGTTCTCGATTCACACACTTTTAAACCGTATGCAAACAATATTAAGGACAGCCCCCCCCTCCCCCCACACGTTTGATTCAAGAAGAATCCCACGTATGAGATCTCTTCCATTCGATGTAAAGATGAATAAGGTACCACGGGGTCGATAACTCTTTCAAACTGTTTTCAACTCAGTTTCAAATCCAGGCTGAAGAAAAGTGTGTTGGGGGGAGGGGGGAAGGGAAGGTAATAGAGGCGGGGGGAAGGTAGAGGATACAAGATACAGTAGCCCCATGGTTTCTTTGGTGCTGACTGACAGCTCATAGCTGACTTCTGACAGTCAACATTTAGGTATATACCTAAATTTTGACCGTCAGAAGTGACAGCTGCTAAACACTTTGGTCCGGCGTAGGTATACATAATTTGGTCTGGTAACGTTTCAAAGATGTCAGTCAGCACCAAAGAAGCCATGGGGCTACTGTACACGTGGTCAGGGGAGATACAGTATTAAAAAAAGATCATATTCTAACAACACCGTTGCAATAAATGCTATAATGTTATCCATGGGGTCGGCAGCCCTTTAGATATCGCGAGTCAAGTAGATTAAAAAAAAGCTAGCCTTTTTTTTAATCAAGCAAAATTTTCCACTTTATATTTTACAGATTAACTAGTTATTATATTTGTATGAACACAACAATAATTGTTTGTTTGCTAAATCTTTTGCGGGTCACTGTAATCGGCCAAGGTAGGATTGTTAACCTTCAGGTACATTTATGAAATATACACACACAGGTGATTTCGCGGTCAAAGGCTTCAAGCTCGTAATAGAGTGAACTGCCGATGACAAAGAGAACTGGTTTCGAATCTCGTCCTGGTGCACAGGAGATAGTTTCACTATGTGAGTTATCATCGCGGGTTTCCTCATTTTATCTACACGCTAACGCGGATTCATTTTCTCTGAGTTAGCCTTCCAGCCTCTGGCCCTTGGAATGGGCTGTTACGGCCTTGGTGTTTTAACGTACTGTACTTATAAAAAAACATATATATATATATATTAATTTATTTGCAAAGCGTGATTAAATGTATTTAAGTTGAAGTGTTTTTTTTTTACTTTGGGTACCATATTTAGGATTTACATAAACACAGGGTATCATCAGAGCACGACTTACAAACAAACTTACCTAAGAAAGTGACATTCATATTACACTCATAACAACGCCTTGGTTTATAGTGCTACGTAATGATATTTTAAGTGTGAATATGTCTCCGATTATTTATATTTTAAACTAGAGAGGGTTTGAATTCTATATTACTTGAATCCGAATCTCAAATCATAATCTTAAATTTTTCTTTCGAATCTCGAAACGAAATTAGAATCAAATGAATCTAAGAAAAAAGGTTTTTCAAGGTTTTATGCCAATGAAATGTGCTATTTTTGTTTCTAATTTTTATTACATCATTAACAACAAATGTAACAATCTTTTGGTATTTTTTTAAGCACCGGGTCTTACTACCAGTTCGGGTATACGCTTATATACTAATTACACTAATGTGTGGAGGGAAAGTAGAAAACCATTTTGGAAAAAAACCTTAGTACACCTGAACCAGATTCGAACCTCAATCTTCCCGCCACCGGCAGTCTAGCCTAATCCAAGAGTAGTGCGTTAAACCATGCGGCAACCGAAGCGGGTTTTAGTAAATTAATTATATTAAGACAATTTAATCCTTTGTTACTCTCCCAACTAAACAATTGCTTAAAATTGTTATTAACAGTTAATGTATTTATATTAATGTATTCGAGATACTCTTTTGAGATTTTTACAAATCCCGGATCTCTCGAATAACGTATAATTTGAGGGATTCGGTGAATAGATTATTCAAGCGTGCCATCTCTATTTTAAACCCCATCAAATAATGGCAGTCATGAAATGTGATGAAACGCAATGTGGCCAGTATGTAACACACGACTCTTGAAATAATTATTATTCGCGCACGCACATAATTAATTATCAACACTGGTTTAATACGGCTGCTCCAAACTATGGGAAAACTAGGCCACCACGTGACCAAACCGCACCCAATTCGTAGCACACACGTGGAGGAGCCTTGAGATTAAAATCACCAACGATGAAAAATAAAAATCCTTTCACAATTATCTTAAGAGTCAAATTAAAAATAAAGGGACTTCGATCTACTTTCCCGTATTCATACGTCAAGTCATGTGATCTGAAAATGTAATTATTGATAAATAAAATATCATCAATACCTATAAAATACTAAATCAAATATCACTTTTGAAGGAACTGCAGGTCTTATGGAGGAAAGCTTCATCTTCGCTCTCTCTCAGTTAATTGTTGCCAAAGCTCCTCGCCCTCAGTTATGTCGGAAATGGTATGCTGGAGTATGAAGGAGCTACTGGCAACCTCTACGAACCAGCGTTACAAAATCTGTCTTATATTTAAGCAAAGATTGACCGCACGAAAACGACAACCCGGTTTCCTAAAGTAACCATACAGTTCCCTCAGATATGATATCCGGTATCGTAACAAATTAAACTGTTATCGATATTTGCTGGGAAAAAAAATGTTAAATTGTTTTAAAGTTTTTTCTTACGAAAAGTGGACGGTATAGTGCCAAACTCTGTTTAAAGGTAGATTTAGAAAATATCAAGTTTTTTTCTTTGCTATGAGCATTTGAATTAATAATTTTTATTTTTATAGTGAGAGCTAAGGATCATACTATGGTTTAACGTATGCAACTATAAAAGTAGTTTTAGCGAATTATTTTGAATGGTCTCTAAAATTTTGTGAATAATACGCAAATATTTTAACAACGATTTCATATACCCTTTTATGTTCTGAATACTCTGCAGAGAAAACAAAAAATTACGAATAATCTCCTTTACTCTACGATTTTGTTGATGTGTAAAAAAAACCCAGTGATTTGTTGTAAATATTATACCCTCAAATTGCGGTGTTGCGGATATTTTGCGAAACAAATCGCGTTCATCTATCTTCTAATTTTCTAAATATTATGTACAAAAAATGCAATGTTGCATAAAATATTCAAAAAATCAGCGAATAATTTCCCAACTCATTATATTAGTATTCTCGTTTAACTCACTTCCCCCTCCCCCGCCCCCTCCTCCACACACAAAATCTATTTTATAGTGCTGACCCATGGCTAAACAATTATTGTCGTCACGTGATTTGCATTCTATGCGCCAGTATCTGCTCTTTGAAAACAAAATCCTTCCAAGCTCCCCAACACCAAAATTTCCTATGTAGTTGATACATCAATTTCCGATCACTCCGTTTACTCATTTGCATATTTTACACGTTTCGGAAAGTTTTATAAGCACATATTTTTTTTAAATATACATATCTCATTGAATACCTAATGTCGCGAAAGAATTAAACAGTTGTAGGACCCCCCAAAAAATTAAATAAATAAAAATTGCTATCAAAATACAAAAAATATGACAAGCATTACTTCCAGTCAGTGAATTTAAATATAACTTTCATAATATCAAACTAGATTAAAAAGTTTAATAGGAATATATACAAAAAATATTAATATTACAATGAAACATTGTGATATTAAGTTACGTTGATAGTGGTTTGAAAAAATTATCCCACCTCTTTATTAAATTTTGTATTTTGGTAAATTGAGAAAAAAATCGCCCTCTCCTCTATTTTCTTTATTTAAAACACCATCACCCGCACAGGATCAAAGGAGTTAGTCTCGTCATGTCTGATTTGTCGGTGACGGTGAAGTCGGGGTTAAAGTCTGGGACTCAAGTGCTAAGATGGTTGTTCCCAAATTATTTTACACTCCACACACACGCACGCGCGCGCGAACGCAGGTGCACTTCTTTTAAATATATCGTCCCCTTCCCTACCTAATCGGCATGAATATGCCGAGAAGAAGCCGGATATGTAGTAAGCTCTGACAACGTGAGAAATAAAGTCTATGGCGAGAAATAAAAATCTACGTCTAACAATAATGTTTTTAGAAATAACAACGTAGGGTACTTTTTACTTAAACTATTTTTCATGCCATAAATAATAAGAATAAAAGTGTTCCAGCAGAGTGAACACAAAATGTAATACCAAAAAGAGAGAGAGAGAGAAATAACCTTGCTCCGCCAACAGCTCACGAATCTCAAGAGGTGAAGGTTGTACGCGTTATCCAAGGTTGGATTACAACTGGGAGTAAAGCATTGGGGAGTGAAAAAGCACCTAACAGGCAATCCAAACTGAAAACTCTCTACAGTGGGATGGTCAAAAGAACCTTTTAGAACAAAGTTTTTCAACCAGTATGCCGTGGCACATTGGGTGTGTCACGAAGGATCGGTGGGTGTGCCATGGGTGTTTTTGGGAAAAAATAAAAAGGAGCGGAAAAAAAATTGGGGAATAAATATAAATCTTTCTAAGTCTATGATTAAATAATAAAAAAAACATACCATTTTTAGAGTTTAAGTCATCAAACTTCCAAACATTACTTTAAATTTTTTTTTTTAGTTATGAAATGTACCTTCTTAAGAAATTGGTCGTTTACCTTGGACAATTTTAGCTCCTAGTTGTAAAAGGTTGAACATAACTGTTTTAAGAAATAATTTTTTTTTTGCGGCCAGCATTGATATTATTTGTGCTATTTTACAGGGGTGCAGAATATGTTCAGAGCTCCAATATTTCCCCAAAACATAACATTTAAAAAATTCCTCGAAAAACATAGCGCTCAAAATAAAACATTGAATTTTTATAGAGGCTGAAGGGAATAAGAATTATTACATACTACCTAGTTTGGAAAATTCAAATTCAAACCTGTTTTTAATCATAGTTATTTTTCTAGTACCTACCTTATAAAAAAAATTAGTTTTCTCCCATCTCCATTTGTGCATTACATATTGTTATTAATTGTTCATTGATACCAGTTGGCTTACCGGTACCTACATTTAATTTTACATCTTGAGAGTAAGAGACAATGGAGTGTAATTCCGGGAGGCCCTGGTTTAATTGTTGATTTTTATAGACTTTTCGTTTTTTCGTAGACTCGCCAATACTGCAAGGTCTATCATTATCAACCACATTAAGGGAAATACTATCGCTATTTACGACTATGAGTTTTTACTGATCACATAATTTACGTTTTACAAAACTTGCAAAACCCCCTTGATCCTTACGTCGAGATTTTTCTTGGGGATGTTTATTAGATACGTGATATCCGAGTTTATCAATTCTGCCACGCCATTCGCAATAAGCACAGTTGACATATTAAAAATTTCTTTCACTAAACCATCTAATTTACTATACACAGTTATCTATTGTACAATGTACAAAACCTAATATGTCCACTAAAAACCACAATATCATGGCTACACAATTATTACAATACGCATGTCACAAGTTTAAATAAACGTTGCACACATTGCCGTGTAATTAGGCCGCGATATAACGGGTGACTGAATTCAAACTAAAACAAAACATCGCTCACCATTCCCTGCCCTCCACCACCTGCCCTCCAGAGCTACCAAACACCCGCGGTGGGGTAGTTGACTGGAGACTCGTCACTCAATCATACCATTAAACAGGTTGAATTATAGATATTTCCTTTGCCCCTTATCTCAACCTCTGACTTATCTAGAACTCCGACACATTATCTTAGTCCCTAAACACCGCAACTCTTTGTGCTTACACTGACACTGCCTCACTATGGCACATACTGATAGTGTCGGCGTTGAGCGTTATTGACCTTTGTTTTTCATGCAAATGAAACTACCATATCAGAACCAGAATGTGCTGAAAATGTCAAAAAAATTGTTGGGCTTTTCATTGCCCCAAATTTCACCAAGACTGCTTTGATTTCCCCCGAAACTCGTTCGCGCGTTCGGACATATTCTGCACGCCTTCTATTTTATAGGTATCTATCAAAAGTGACATGTATTTTATTTTTATTATTTGGCACCACGTCTTACTACCCGTTCGGGCTATACGCTTAAGTACTAAGCAAGCTAATAGATTAGGAATTGAAAAGGTTGAGTTTAGAAGAAGTGAATCCGCATTTGCATGAAGGGAGAGTGGAAAACCATTCAATAAAAACCACCCCCAGTTCACTCAACCGAGATTCGAGGCTAAATCCCCCCCATCCTCGGTAGTCAAGCTCAACACGAAACTAGCGCGTTAAACAACTACGCCACCTAGGCGGATGTGACAGCTTTAAATCCCACACAACTTGACTCATGAATACGTGAAAGGAGGAGCCTTCCTTTAAAAATTAGACTGCAGTAACTTATTGTAGGTTACTTTTTATGACGATCCGAATATACCTACCCAGGATATTTCAATATAGATCTTAGGGAAATTCCTTCTTTATTGCTACTCCTCATTTTAATCAACATTCGAATCTGAAGTAAGCTGAACAAGAAAACAGAAAAGCTGAGATGATGCTATGAAAATATCCGTTGAACCGACGCTTTCACACATATGTAACAGAAAACACAAGCTAAGACTCTAATTTTCATTGGAAGCCTGCTATTTGTAAACTGAAAGCTCATTTCGTAATAACGGCAGGGGGGAAACAAAATACTACAGTTGTATTTTAATTCTTAGTCCCTTTAATAAATATCGTAAAGATAAATTGTAAAGTTATCCTAAAGGAAGCTTTTGATAACTTTGTATCGCCCAGGATGATTTCATGAAATAGTCCCACTATAACTGTACACATGAAACAACTTAGTGCGCATGACAGCCGGAGTGACATCCTCATCATTCACCGGAAGGAAACATAATCACCGGTTTGTTGAAAGACTACTCTACATCAATCAAGGACAGTCTTACCA
Source organism: Timema shepardi (assembly GCA_902151425.1). Taxonomy (NCBI): domain Eukaryota; kingdom Metazoa; phylum Arthropoda; class Insecta; order Phasmatodea; family Timematidae; genus Timema; species Timema shepardi. The sequence continues at coordinate 4,831 of CABFVX010009877.1, read as the reverse complement.
ACATGATTACAAAGTTTTAAAAAATTATAATGTACTCAAATGGCTACCATTCTAATTTGTGAAATAGAAATTGATTTAATATCATAAACATTGCCTTGTGGAGAGAAGAGACCATATAAAAAAGAGCTCCATAGGATGCATACGCCAGGTCATATTATCTGCAGCTGTAGCTATTAAAATTTAAAACGGTCTAGGACAACTGGGCGCCAGGACAACTGGACGTTAAAAAAACCTTTTTTATTAACTTTTTTCTAGTATAATACAATGCATTTTTTTCGAATGTAAAAAATGCGTCATTTTTTTCATATATCCTTCAATTAAAATTAAAAAGTTATGGGTAAAAACTAAAAATGAACTTTTTTTAACCTAATCATATTTTTCAATTACGTAAATAGTTATTTTTGGAGTTGTTTAAAAACATCTTAGTAGAGGAAACTATTATTATTATTAGCACTGCGTCTTACTACCCGTTCGGGTTATACGCACTTACGCTAATGTGTAATGGTAGGGTGATTGTGAGATGAAATGGAGGACCTACAGTTTAACGTGGGATCCGAACCACGGTGGAGGCCTGGCATTCCCCACATTAACAAGATGCCTTGTCAGAGGTGAAGGAAGGGTTTGGTAATTAGATAAATTTGTGCCGGGACCGAAGATAGAACCCCGGCCGCCAGCACAGAAGTCTGACACCTTACCCCTAGACCGCCAGGTCACCTTAGAGGAAACTTAATTAATTCATATTTATACAGTTAACGTAACCTAACCTAACCTAACTTAACCTAGCTATTGGAATGCATTAATACAAGACAAAGAACATTTAAATAAAATATGATGTTGCGCATAATCAAAGAGTGAACCTTTTTCTTTTACTCATCACTTTTTAATTTAAAAAAGTGCATTGAATTAAGCTAGAAAAAAAGAGAAAAAAAGCGGAGTTACTTTTGGTGCCCAGTTGGCGGGGTCCAGGTGGCGGCACCCAGTTGTCCGGATCCACTATTATAAATACAGTAGAGTGTCTATTATTCGGACGTCAAAAATCCGGATCGCTTAAGGAAAAATATTATTTATAAAAATAACCACAGTGGTATCAATATCAGAGACTGCCACTAAACAATTCACCTCAACCCTTGTTAGAATAAAAGGGAAAAGGGGGGCGGGGGGGACTTTTTATATTTTTGCCTTATTATGTTCCTTCAGAGTTTGTGATATTTAGCAACAACAAAAATGTGTTGGTTCGTTGTTTAGATAAAAAGTGGAGATGTTTCTTCCTTAACACTGAGTTATTAAGTACCCTATCCCATTTAGGTTTATTATTTTATTTTATTGGTATAGGTTTACTGTACTGTACTTTAGAAAATCCAGACTGGGTCGATCCCCAATTAGTTCGAATTATCGACGTTTTACTGTACCTATAAAATATGATCGGATGTTGGCCGCAACAAGTCTATTTCTTTCTGTGAGAACCGGACAGTACACGATACTACCAAATATCATAAGCTCGTTCGACCCAACTCTCACGTACTCCCCGTCATATTCCAACAACAGTTTGATGGATGCGAGTCCCATTCAAATCACGGTTGTTGAATGGGATTTCCTGGACCGAGGGGGAGGAGGAGGAGGAGGCCGGTATGAAGGACGGTCAGGAGTTCTCGACTGACCGGCACCGGATACACGAATAAAAGGCCCGATTCTCCCTCTCCTCTTTCCCACTCACTTCCTCTCTGACGGCGCGCAGGGCCGGTGGGCGGAGGTCACCCCCATGTTCTCGTTCTAACTGCGGGAAGAACACTATACAGTGTATATTGTACACCTCACAATTTGGGGGAGTTGGGGGGCGTGAGGGATTCAGCGTGCCCACGCCAATCCTCGTAATACGGTGGTCGGCCACAAGTCTAGGGTGTCTTGAATCGGTCCAGATACAGTTCAATCTTCATAGGAAGAGCCTTATCTGAGAGTTAGAGAAATTACTAGATCTATTTCACGTATTCATACGCCAAGTCACGTGATCTGCAGCTGCCACTTTTTATAAAGATTATCAATAAATATGAAATAACACTAATGAAATAGTAAAATGTTTCCAATGATGACCACGGACAAATATGTTTTTATCTTCTAAAAGATTATTCTTGTGAAAATTGGACTGTAGTTATTATTTTATCTGTCCAGTCACAGTAGTTTTGATATTTTCCTACAGATTAAATTCTACCAAAACACAGTACAATTTTATTTTGGTGCGCCGCGTCTTACTGGCCGTTTAGGTCACAGGAGAGTTTAAACTAATGAAATAGGAATGAGTAAGGTAATATATAGAGGAAATGTACCGCATTTGTGTGGTCAACATTTTATGCCCAGGACACCCGGTGGGGATTTTAACCACGACCTCCCCGGCATCTGCAGTACAGTCTATCGCGAGATTGACGGCCTAGACAAGATTGGCAACATTTTTGAGCGCCAATCGACTTGTAAACTTATCAAAGGTCCTGCGATCTTCTATGGTTTCTCCACTCTACTTTTGATCTTTATTGGTCTATATAATCTAATATTTATTCCTTAAAATAAAAGTTCCCCAAATATTTATGTTCCTTTCCTTCTAGAAAATAATAGAACAAATCAAATGTATATTTTCATGTAACACTACTTCACTTTCCTATAAACTTACCAATAATAATTATGACCGACCAATATTATATTGGTCACAGTCAAATATGATTTTTAAATACGTACTTGATATATTTGAGAGTTGAGAGGACTCACAGATCAACTTTTAATGATCAGCTAGTTTTCTTGCTGAACACTGTTGCTAATTGTCCCATTTTAGCCTAATTCACCAAATAAGTAAATTTTGTCGATCTTGTCAAGCGATATAAATTGACCCCACTTTCAAAGTAACATAAAGTTTGTGAGAAAAGGATCAATCCGCCAATGTATTTGGTAATTTTACAACAAAAGTAAAAGGCCCTGTATCAAGTACCCGAAAAACAGCAAATACTATTTATTACTTTGGATGGCTTCATTTTTGTTATCACTCTTTCTAACTAAAACTCATGTTCCGTGGATACTTGAGAATTTTTTTTGAAATATTATTTTTGAAGAATAAAAAAATACATACATCCAATTTATTTCTTGTACTCGTTGTAAAATTGGTGCCCTAGAGAGCAATTTTTCAACAGCTGTAATTAGAGTGGGACTTTGTCTAGTTGAAAAGTTCAGCACGTAGATCGCGCGGACGAGATTAAAACCTTGCAAGGCATATTGGATCACTCCGCCTCTTTTTCATACGAACCTTTTCTCTCGTCTTTACACAACCTCATTAGATACTTTCATTTTTTTTTTTAGCACCGCAACTTTTATCCACCCGGGCTATCACCATATTCAAACAAATCAGGTAAGTAGAAGACAACATTTTTAGCCGCATTTGCCTGGAGGAAGAGTGAAAAATATCTACTTCAGTCGCCACGTGGTCTAAGGCGTCACATTCTCAATATACTAGACCACCAATGACAAAAAGATTGGGGTTCGAATCTTGGTCGGGTGTAATAAGGGTGGTTTTTCCTAAATGGTTTTGACTTTCCCTCCACGCAAATTAAGGTACACTTCTTATAATTCAGCCTTACTCCTCCGTAACTCATGGGCGTAATTGGTACATCTGCGTATAGCCTGTACAGTTAAGACGCGATGCTAATAAAAGAAAAACGACGAAAAATTATTTAAGAAAATTAAACAGCCTCAGTACACCCGGTCGATATTCGAACCCCAAGACCCCACTAATGCGGGCCCAAAATGGAAGCTTTTCTTTGGTTTGAGCCAGGTAAATCGTTTACGACGTTTCTGCCATATTTGTAATAGCCATCTTCTGGGACGAAATAAACCTTTGTCTCTGCCGTTGAGGTTTTGAACTTCATATAAATTTTCCCAAAAGAAATTTATGGAAATTGGGCGGTGCAAACTAGAAAGTTGACAAATACTTATTACAACGCTTTTTTTAAAAAAAAAATAGTTCACTTTGGTGACTCAGTGTGATAGCTTTTTTTTAATGCCAAACTTATTTTCAGGTCTGAGCTATTTATGGATAGCCCTAATCCAGCACCCAGAATGATTTAAGGACCTCTCGAGAGGATGTAAAACTATTAATTGAAGACCCTACACACAGTCGGGCCTTGAACCCTAGCTTCCCGGATTAAAGTCGATCACGTTACCGTGGAATTCTAGGTTAACACTACTGGAGCCATGCAATATAAACCTAAGTCAGAGAACGCCTTTTATTTCATTTAGAATAATAAACACACCTCGGTGGGAACGCCTGCTAAATCTCAGGCTCATATAGTCTTATTTTCCGGGTGAAAGAAAGGTCGGGGCTCAAATCCCAGCCGGGGGATTGAGAGTGGGTTTTCCTAAAAATGTTTCTCGCTCTCTATAAAAATGCGGGTACAATTTTACATTTTAGCTTCTATATTACTACCCAAATAGTTTTTTTTTGCCACCGCGTCTTATTACTCGTTCGGGCTGTGCACATATATAATAATTACCGTTATGTGCTAAGGAGGAGGAAGAATTAATTTAGAGGTAGAGGTACCCGTATTTCTGTAAAGAAAATAGTGGAAAATAATTTGAGGAAAAAGCAACTTCAGTACACTCTACCGTGACTCGAACCCCAATTTCCTTAATCGGTAGTCCAGTTTCTTGCGTAATGACCAGGGTTACCACTATTTTCTTATTACCAAATTCCCTGTGTTTTCCAGGTTTTACAGAGGAAATTTTCATTTTTCCAGACACCTAATAGATATTATAAATATAATTATGAAGGCATTTAATTTTGTTTTAAAGAAAATTT
>CABFVX010009876.1:0-16433 GCA_902151425.1 Timema shepardi | reverse complement strand
GCTATTATCAATAATTATATAAAATAACAGTAGTAATAATAGTAATATGTTATATCCTATCAGCTGTTGCCCGACTCTGAATATCCACCTTGAGAGAAGGGCCAATCTAGGTCGTCAGAGAAAGGGCTGATTATGCTTTGTGAGCTACAGACAGCAGTCGCTAGTTCTCATTCTAATGTTATGAGGGTGAAACAAAGAATGGGTGAATGATGCTGTAATAAATACAATATTATTAATTAGTACCTTGTGAGAGTGAAATAATTGTGATGTCGACTTGTTTTAGGGGTTTGTAAGAATTCGATTTTGTTTTTTGTCGGGATAAGTTATATTGGTAATGTAGGAATGATTGCTTGTGGGTGATAGCGTAACGCGAGTCAAGGAATGGTTTTGTAGGATTAACTTACTGGGATATGTTCAGTCGGTGATGGTTAAATTTCCATTCTCCATCATGGGTCAAACCCGGCGCCAGTATTATCCTCTGACTTGTATAAAACCTTATCGGTTGTCCCGGTGGCATCCAGCCGTGACTAAAGTAGTAATGACATGAAATGTGCGATTATGCGTCAAGGTTTTGACGGCTGAGATCGAAAAGGCAGTCCGCGTTCACCATTCTTTCTGACATAGTGACTTTTTTCTTATATTTATTACTGGACCCTTCCTGCTTCAAACTACCCCCCCCGTACCGCCGCATTATTATTTTCAACACACATATTGAAGAATCATCATAGACTCTACCATAAAATATGAGTGGCTATTGACATTTTTATAAGGAATAAATTAAATTTTCAAAATAAAATAATCGCGTTTAATGTTGCTTTATATTTGTGAAAGAATTTTTAAAATAGGTCCAGTAGTTTTTGAGTTTATCCTTTACAAACAGAAATCAAATTTTCCCTCTTTATATAATTAGTGTAGATTATTATAAGTTTTTAATGGCATTTAGCTAAAACTAAATATATAGATATTTTTTCTATTTAATATTTTTATTAGGAAGGAATTTTCCTTTCTAGTTTTATTTTTATATATTCTTGATATTTTTTTTTGTTTTTTATCGTTATTTTTATTTGTCACTATGCCAGTCTAGGTCCTTTGTATTTCCAGTAGTCGTCTAGGTCGTAGCGTCCTAGATATTATGATTTTGTTTTTGTGTGTGTCGCTTTGTTCGTAGACCTCTCGTTTCATCTTTGTATATCACTTGTAATTGTCTGCCCTTTGTCATAGTGTGTAGGTCGACTGTTCTGGTTTAGTAGTTTTCCCAGTTATCGTTCTGAGTGTTTTGTTTTGAATAGTCTTTAGTTTCTTTAGTAAGTTTAGTATTAGCTCCAGTCTACGCATTTGTATAGTTTGATTGGTTGAATGACGGCTCTGTAAATAATTAGTTTCGTATGCTCCTTTAGCTAGTTACCTTTTAATAATGGATAAAGTTGCACAAATTTGCCTAGCGCTTCTTTGTTTGTTTGTTCTATGTGCTTTCTAAATGTTAATCTCTTTCTATTGTTATGCTTAAATACTCAACGCATATCTGTATAGGTATTTCTGTGTTAAATCAGATGAATACAGCTGGTGGTATTTTTGTTTAGCCTTTTAGATAATACTAGAGATGCTAATTTGTCTGGTTTTACTTTTATTCTCCATTTAGTGAACCATTCCTGTAGTGTCACTAGATATCTTTGGATTGTTAGACTTGAAAAGTGCATGTTTATGTTTTGTAAGTAAACCATGGTATCGTATGCAAACTGTCTAACTTTGACTCTCGGGTCGGAGGGTATGTCTGATACGTAAATGTTGTAGAGGTGTGGTGATAGTGTGGGACCATGGGGGACTCCCGCCCTTATTGGATGTGTTGGGAACATTTTACCCAACATTGTTACCTTGAATGTCCTTAGACTAAGGAAGCTGGCGATTGTGTGTACGAAACAAGAGGAGAAGCCAGGTTCTATTAATTTGTAGAGTAGGCCGATATGCTTTATTTTGTCGAAAGCCTTCTCTATATCTAGAAATATAGCGATTAGATATTGTTTTTCCTCGAAAACCAGAGTGGCATCTTCTACTAGACTAACAAATGGGTGGGTGGTGGAATGCTCATTAGTGAAGTCGAATTGAAGCTCTGGGATGATTTTTAAACTATCGTTGATATGTTAGAGTCATCTAAGGATCATTTTAATCTGCTAAGCGTCGGGAGGCGAGTGATATACCTTCTTTTGGCGGGAAACATCGGGTCTATACCAGTTTTGGGTTGTGTTATCACTTTAGCCAGCTTCCATTCGTCCGGGAAAGGAAAGAGGTAAAGTAGCGTGTTTGGTATTGTCAATAGTCAATAGTAACCGCAATGCCCATCTTGATAAGTGTTTTCCTTCCTCGTTTGTAATGTTGTCGTGTCTTGGAGGATTTTTCTTGGGAAGTTCCTGTATAGTCGATGCAAGTTCTTCGATTGTGATGTCGTATGCCTGCGTGACATTTGTTTTGAACAAATATTCCCTCACTGATGCGGTGGCCTCCCTGGTGAAGTTTGATCTCTGTGGTTTTTGGTTGGGTGTGAACTGCTTTTCTCGTGTCGTTGGTATGACTTCCGCTTTCTCTGATATTTTGTAGTCCACGCCATTTTCCCCGTGTATGGCTGGTACTGTTCTGGTTCTTTTATCGTCCCTTAGTTGATTTGAGATTTTCCATGCTTTGTTAGTGTCAGTGACTGCCTCTGTGACATAAGTGTTCCATTTTTATCACCTGATGCTTTTGACGGTTCTTCTAATCTGCGCTTTTAATATATTATAAGTTTCTCTGTGTTGGGGTTTCTGAAATTCTGCCAGTCCCTGCTGGAGTCCTTTTTTTTGGGCAATGAGGAAATCTAGTGTGGGTTATTTTTCCGGAGGTCATGTGGGATCGACTCCCTTACTGTACTATGTTTGTAGGCCTGTTGTACGGTCGACGTGAACAAGTGAAGCGTTACTTCAGCTTCTTCCGTTTCCTGAATGTGGTGCACCTTCGGAAGTGTGTCTTCCAGTGTTGTTTTGAAAGTGTCCCAGTTACATGCTATTTGGTGGTTTGTTAGCCCTTTTATCTCAATATCTGTGGTAGTCCTTATCTCACAGACGATTGGGCTGTGGTGTAAAACTAATCCGTGTAGTACCGTGCGGTCTTCTGTTGTGATTCCTATATCTTTTAGAACTACATCTATTATGTTTGGTATCTGTAGGTAATCTGAAGGGTAAAATGTTGGTTCGTTTGGTGCGATCACTAGGTAGTCGTTATTGTCTGCGTGTTCGTTAAGTGTGCGGCTGTTTGCAGTCGTCGTTCTACTGTTCCAGTTTGTGTGCTGTGACTGAAAAAACAACACCACCAGTGCACGATGTGTTAACTGTAGAGGATATCACTCCGCAAATAGTAAAAGTCCCCGTGTACAAAAAATTCCTGGACGAAAAACAATCACAACACTCTGCAAAGCAGGAAGCCCTCACTCTATAGAGAAGGATTCCCCCCACACCACAAGCCACAGGTAGGGACTTCACGACACTTCCCCAAAGACGCAAGACAATGGCCGAAACGTGCCAATAAATTAAGTTTATAAGTAAATATTGGTGATAATAACATCAATAGCGCTATTTTCTAGTCAGAGTCCAATAACTCAAATTCATTACATTGAGATAAATTTTAAGTCCAAAAGAATATATAATTATTGGCAACAACACTAGCGCTGTTTTCTAGTTAGAGTTCAATAAATCCAGTTCATTACATTGAAAACCAAATTTAGCTCCAAGGCAAATTTAAGCCCAGAAGTATTCCAAGTCGCACCATAAGAGCAAATAGATCTGCATTGGAATTTCACAAAAATGGTGAATACAAGATGATATTAATTGCGCCAAGAGGACTAAGATATTCTTCATTATCAAATAAATTAACACAGTTTAGTCATTTTCTACTGAACTCCTACTTTTAATACGTAATAGAAAAATAAAAGTTCATTAAGTCAAAGATAAATGTTGAAACAAAAGAAAAGATTACATGCCGAAAAAGAATTTTGCTTACATTTGTTATTAATCTCCGAAGCCTTAGCTTCCCCTTGTGATTATCGAAGTCAGTCCAAGAGTTCTTCTCCGCCGTACGGCTGTTGCCCGACTGAAAATATCCAAATTGACAAGTGCCAACCTAGGTCATCTTAGAAAGAGACGAATTATTGTTTGAGTACCGAGTCATTGTCATGACTCTTAACCTCGTGAATGAACTTATTTACCAGATGAAATGAAACCGATTAAATGAGAGTGTACAATACTACAGGTATATGAATGTGTTTTCCCGACTCAGGTTATCCACCTTGACAGAAACGCTAAGCTAGGTCACCTGTGAAAGATCTGACCTCTTTTTCGAGTATAGAGTCCCTGTCCGAGACTCCCGATCTCGTGAATGAACGTAATACCTTGTACAAAACATTGTATAAATAATTAACACTGTGAGGTGAAATTGATGATAATGAATGCTTGCGCTGGGTCTCGGGATTTGGGGAGGATTTTCTTGACTGGGGTGGGGAAAGGTGTGTTTAAGGTATGATGATATGTTGATGTTCCATGAGTCAATTTCCTGGAAGAGGTTCGAAAGGTTTGACTTGACTGTAGGGATTAGGTTTGACGCGGATGGTTACATTTCGAGTCCCCGTCTGGGGCCGACAGNTAGGTTTGACGCGGATGGTTACATTTCGAGTCCCCGTCTGGGGCCGACAGCAGCGTCAGGTTTATCCTCTGACTCGTAGAGAAACTAGTCGGTTATCCCAGTGGCGTCCAATGGTGGCAAAGGTAATAGAATAACTTGTGGTTAGTAGGACTTTCTTTTCTTGGGATTAGGAATGAGGTGTATACATTTCAATTCACCATCTGGGGTCGCCCCCGGCGCCAGGATTATTAGACAACCTAGACGGTTATCCCAGTGGCGTCCGGCCGTGACTAAGGTAGTAATGGCGTGAAATGAGCGACTTGTGAAGGTCAGGTCTGAGGTTGGATCAAGGTTGGGATAGGTGGGGTGGGGGGTTCGTCGATACCGCTGTCCTGACGTAGTAGATTGTCAATTTGGTTAGGTAGGGGAAGGTGTTGTACCTTGGACATATTTGTACCTTGGACCTATAATGATTGCAGTACCATCTGTGAGGCTAGGAGCTAACTAATACATGTTGTTCGTGCCTCTGGCACCATAGGCCTTTAGCAAGGTGTTCTAATTCATGAATATTGTATTGTATTGCTGGGAGAAATTGAAGTTACTTTTCTTATGTTCAAATTAAGTATTTTCGTGCATCTCTTTTTCTTTTTGTCACTGTAGTTATTTGTTTACATGTTAGAATAGTAGCTAAATCTTGTAAACCATTGTTTTGTCTACAAGAAAATGTGTTTAAAGCTGTGTTTACTGTAACCTCAAAATGGTTGGCAGCCATTTTTTGAAACATGGCTAAGTGTTATCCTTGGTCTTAGTGAAAGTGACGTACCTCAGATAGGTTCAAGGTACAACACTTAATAGTATTTTAATGGTTAGCTCATGAAACAGCATTTAGCAAAGAAAATATTTCTTTGGTTTTTACCAATTACAAAAAGTTTTTAGTAAAGAATCCTGGCATTTTAGCATTCAACATATGGAATTGCGATTAAACGGGAGTATCAACAGTTAATGTTCCCCCAAAGATTTTGCTACAAAATGGGTCAAAACAAGTTGGGTCGATGACCAGTGCAGAGCGAGGCACCACTATCACAATAATAACAGCTGTCAATGCCGGTGATAGTTTGATTCCATCTATGCTAATATTTACACGTGTGAACCTCAAGGACTTTATGTTAAAAGGGGCTCCAGTTGGAAGTACTGGTGGAGCAAACCCTTAGGAGTGGTCAAATAAAGACCGGTTTCATCAGTTTTTGAGACATTTTATAAAGCACAGCCATCCGAGCGTGGAGAACCCTACTATCTGGCTGCTTGACAACCATTACAGCCATATATACACTCGCACAATTCAGTTGGCTAATGATAATGTGGTAACATTCGTTACATTTGTTCCCCATACTAGTAACAAGATGAAGCCGCTAGATAGACGGGTTTCTGGCCCATTTAAAGCTTATTATAATACAGCCATAGATGAGTGGAGGAAGAGGTTGGATAATGCTGGGAAACCAACAACACATTATGACGTAACGGAGCTAGTTGGGAAGGCTTTTCCTTTAGCTTGTACGCCCACAAATGTTATGCATGGTTTCAAAGTCAGCGGAATCTACCCACTCAATGAAAACATCTTTCAAGATCATGAGTTTCTAGCGTCTAATGTAACAGACCGGCCAATACCACCAGTTGAGGTAAACTGACCTGGTAATGGTCACTCTGTAAATAAAACGGGAGTGGGTCAGTGTGTCGATCTCAATATACACTCCTTTTCTTCGTCAGTTGTTATTATGCAAGCACGTGTGGCTGCCATCTTTGAATGATTTTCGTTTCAAATATGTGGCAACCAAATCTAAGGACATCTTGAAATGGTGAGTAGATACCAAAGCATCTTCTATTTAAATATATCTGGTTTGATTATATTATTTAGGATGAGTTAATATTTTTATAAGAATTTGTAACATAGATGTACTTTACTATATTTTCTTGTTGACAGCATGGCAAGCGTATGTAAATTTATCTGACATCATCCAATGGCAAAGGGCATGCGTTAACGTATTTTACTAATATATATGATAATGTTAATCATTATTAGCACCACGTCTTACTACCCTTAATTGTAGCTGTCCAATCTGTCTGATGGACATAATACAGGTTTATTGTAGACAAGTCGGAACGTTGAACTGGGGCTGGCTTGGTGAGTGATACAACTTCTTCTATGTCATGTTCTAACAAGGTTACAGTAATAATAGTAATAGTAATAATAATATTAATAATAGTAGTAATATTAAAAATATTATTAATACTATCTATAGTTTGAGCTATAGTCTTACAAATACATTTAAACACCTACATACTCATTATTGTTAAAATAAAATAAGTGTACTAAATGAATTTCATGTTTTCAGTGGGTTATTATTTCTTGGTCTTAATCACAAATATAAGTAATAAAACTGAAAATTATGATAAATTGGAAATTAAGTTTAAACGGATCCACCACATGGAGTTATAGCGCTAAATAGTATAAAAAATTGTAGGTTGTAGTACCTGAGAGTAAATAATGTTTAGACATTTAACTTTATCTGAACTAATGTTCCAGTTTAATATCTATATGTGTTATCTGTGATCTGTGTTCAAAATGGAGACTTGTGATATTTCTCTCGTGAAGCAGGAAATTGTTGAACTTATCAAGACAGAGCCTCAGAATGAAGATGAGTTTGATATGTTTGGACAATCAGGAATAAAAACTGAGGTGAGATATCCAATACTTTTCCTGTAAGGTAGTGAAAGTAAATGGGAGCTAGGGCGAGTATTTTTGTAGATTTTATAGAGAAAAAAACTTTTTTGGCTAAAATAAATAAAACAGCTCTCCATTATATTCATTTATTGTTTAGTTTTTAATACAATAGTTAAACTGTTCTTGAATATTTGACATAAAACAAACACAAATCAAAATAGTATTTTGTGCGGACGCATCCAAAGATCCATATCTATTAGGTGTATTTTTCTCTATATAAACCCCCAAAATCACAAAAATTTATACTATCAATACACCTAAATAAATGCGGTGAATCCCGTGATACCAAATTTGAAACTATTACGAAATATTGCTTTGGGGTAAAATTAAAAAACCAAACTCCACCAAATAACAAAAATAATGTTATTGAAAAATCTGTTAAATATTTCTACCGAAGTGTCTCACTCACTCGTCTGAAAGTATAGTATTAAAATAAAATAATATATATTTTAACGCTAAATATGAAATTAAGGCTACTTTCCAACCTAGCTTAACTTAACCTTCCACTAACCTTGCTACCGTCTCATTTCCTAATAAATTAGTATCTCAATTAATATTCAGAAAATAAACCGTTTTACTTAAATAGTATAAACGCCATATCTTACGGGATCATGAAACAACCTTGTGTCAGTATGTTTACGTTTTGACTTTGTTTTTATTGGGTTTTTTAAAGGATTTAAAATGAGTATAATAGTTGTATTGTACCTTTGAATTTTCAATTCCCTTGTGTTTATAGTGTTTTTTTAAAAATTATATCATAAAGTACTTTCATCATTCCCTACTGTTTAAAAAGCAGAATAAATGTTAACAACTTTAAAATAAAGCTTATAAAATTGTTTGCTTTGTTTATTTACAATTTATTACAATTACACAAATTCAACAATATTTATAAGTTTTATAATTTTGATTAACCAGCATACAGTGAAAAACAGAGCCATACAATTTTAAATATTGACCAACTTGTGGAATGAATAGTAATCATTTTATTTTTTAGAACCGTGTCTATCTACTCGGCTTATACTCATATGTTATATTTACCAGTAACGCTAATGAATTAGGGGAAAAGGAGGTTTAGTTTTGTTGAAGTGTACTGACATTTGCTTTAGTCAAGGCGGAAACCATTCAGTAAATAACCAATCCCAGTACATCCGAGTGTGATTTTAACCACAAGACCCCTTTGCGATCTGTAGTCTAGTGGATTTCGAGATTGACACCTTAGACCATGTGGTCACCAAAGCAGGCTCCTGTTTCGTTGGGGAGTTATTATTTTTATGTCTTAATCGCAACAACAAAAAGTAAATTATTACATCGATTCAATGTATTAGTTTGTAAATTTAAGTTTAACATTTAATGTAATATTTTGATTTTATTTTAAAAACATCATCAATATCACATCAGATATAAGATGGGTAGTACTACCAAAGTATATTATAAAAAAGGCCATAAATGCCCTATATGTTTAGAATTGTTCACAAAAATAATCCAGCATAGGCCTGAATACCAAAGTGATAGTGTATTTATTGTTAAAAAAACCTTTTTTAAAAATAAAATCTTTAAAAGACCATTCTTACTCGTTGATTAATTATTTAGCTTTTAGTTTCAATTTCTTTTATTTAGTGTGAACTAAAACAGAGAAGAGAGTTAAACTATAAGTAAAGAATTCCTTTGAGGTCTGGATGATTCCTGTACAACTTTGCTCAGAGGAAGATCTTTTTCGCGCTAAGCCCCAAAGGTTCTCAGTTCTCAGTTGTTTAGTGATTATTTTGAACTATGCACCATTAAACTATCTTGAAATAGATGTTAATTAAGTGTATATCCGTAAACTATGATCGTGTCTAACTTCACATAAAGTATATACTGTAAGTTAGTTCTTCTTTAGCATTGTTTGCTCCATGTAAGGCAAGCCTACTCCTCCAACTCTTTCAGTAAGGATAGGTTTGTAGAGTGAAAGGTTTCACCAAGCTATCCTGTGAGCTTAATTTACAGTTACAGTGAAATACAGGTTTCTCATAGACCCGGGGTTTCTTGCTGACCTCTGCAGAGGGTTTTAATGTTCTGTTGATTGTTTCATTTTCATGGCTGATCTTTTTAAAAAGCCAATGGTTTGTAAAGGAAATGTTAAGCTTCACTCATATTTTAATAGGGAGAAACTCATATGACAGCTATTAAGGTTAGAAGATCTGCTTTCACATACTCATATTAATTCACCTGATCTACCGCTGTCTCTTTTATAAGATATATCTGATAATTATTACAAAACACTCACTAAAAATATAGAAATATTATGATTTAAAAAAAATTTTAGCTATGAAGTTTAGACTGTATATTGCTACTTCTATGATGACAAATCTAAATGTGTAAATATAAAGTATTTGTTACTATATTAAATATAGCTAGATCACAAATATCAGTTATAAAAAATCTGTTTTACAAGCATCCCCCAAGGAATCAATTTATATTTTATTTTAAATATTAACTTGATTTTTACATAAATTCTAGAATTTGGACTCTGATTTTTGAAACTATAAACGCAGCTTGTAACATATTTGTGTATTGGTATATCCTTTGCTTTAATAACATATTTAATTTGTATCAGTAAATGTATTTTGTTTTTTAATTCTTTAAGGATTCCAATTTGGTGGGAGATGTTAAAGATACCATAAATGATGAAACACACAATTTTCAAACCACAGACGTGGAAATGAAATCTCCGTGTGATGGCTTTCTTCCAATCAAAGAACAAATTAAGGTAGATATTCTATCCATTAAATTCTTAATAATTAATTTATCGGTGTAAAAACAGTCCTTTAAAACAGGACTAAAGAATTAAATAATAATTAATAATAGTTGGAAAACTTTTGAAAATATTTAAATACACAACGAAATTTATTTATTTTTACTAAAAATATATATTGTTGTATTGTCAAACTTATATTTTATTTAATACATTCTGTAAAAGAAGTATAGGATATTGAAATAATATAATTTGAAGGTATTTTATTTTTTAAATATTTTAAAATACTATAGTTAATTTATTATATACCAGTATTAATATTTAATCCATCAAAATTGAAAACAAAATATTTCAGTGTCTTAGTTTTTTAAAGAAGAATTAGGGAATAATTAAGTAAGTTAATCAAATTTCTGAAATCTTTATATATTTCTCAAAAATATCTTAAACATTTAACTTATAACTGTAAAAATAACTTTTATTCTCTTAGTTAAAATATAATAAAATTAGTTATTTTAACAAAATTGCCAATTTGTTATTTCAATACTATTTTGCAAATTAAACAGTCTGAGACAATGAAGCATTCTAAGCACTATAATCTTCAAATAACACTGTACATAATAGAAAGAGAGAGAAAATTTTTGTTAATAGTTTGCCATGTGGGGGTCTGTTGTTCATTTTATGATAACACTTCCCCTCTTCCACTGACGCTTATAAACAGCCACTCTACTCTTTTCTTCTAGATCATATAGGCAGGATTTTCCTGTTTTTCATTTTAATAAAAATACATTTCTACATAGTCTTTAAACTAAATGATGGTAAAAAGATTCCTACCGACTAATTGCGTGTCTTTATGGACTGGTTGGATGCAATGATTAGTCATGTAGTTTACAGATAGGACTGTAAGGCAACAGTTAATAAGAAGTACAGGATTTACATGCTAAGTCTGCCAAGTCAACAATACTTTGTATCACAAGTAGTATGGCATGTTAAATGTGTATAAGTAAGGTCACCTTTAGACATAATCTTTTATTGTCTTATAAATAGGTAGATTAAAAGCATTTTCAGCTTCTTCTAGAGTATAGTAATGGAACCCAATGTTCTATGGATAGACTTATTTGTACGTAGGTAATATTATAAATGTGTTTTCATGCTTGCGTATTTCTTTGGTTCTTTTCTTATACTCTGAAAAAGTAAATTTTTTAAATTTGAATTGTTCCAAACTCACAAATATATAAGTATTTTTAAAGTTTGTTTTTATTTCTACATAGTCTTTAAACTAAATGATGGTAAAAAGATTCCTACCGACTAATTGCGTGTCTTTATGGACTGGTTGGATGCAATGATTAGTCATGTAGTTTACAGATAGGACTGTAAGGCAACAGTTAATAAGAAGTACAGGATTTACATGCTAAGTCTGCCAAGTCAACAATACTTTGTATCACAAGTAGTATGGCATGTTAAATGTGTATAAGTAAGGTCACCTTTAGACATAATCTTTTATTGTCTTATAAATAGGTAGATTAAAAGCATTTTCAGCTTCTTCTAGAGTATAGTAATGGAACCCAATGTTCTATGGATAGACTTATTTGTACGTAGGTAATATTATAAATGTGTTTTCATGCTTGCGTATTTCTTTGGTTCTTTTCTTATACTCTGAAAAAGTAAATTTTTTAAATTTGAATTGTTCCAAACTCACAAATATATAAGTATTTTTAAAGTTTGTTTTGATGAAATTTACTATCTCTCGTGTCTTTTTCCAGACACCTAAAACTGCCTATTTCCTCCTGATCCTTCAGGTTCATACCTACACTGTTCGTAACAAACTTCCAGATATATCTATTCAGGATTTAATAATTATCTCAAGTTGAAGTTTCTTTTGTGTTTTAATTCCAAATATTAAAATTATTCACAAAGGTAAAAACCCAGGGGAAGTCATATTTTGGCTTTGGGGCGTAAACTCAACAGAATTACTTCGACCTATATAATCACTATTAGGTGGTAACAATTAATGCTATTTAACCTTTGAAAACTTATAGTCTTCATCATTATGCGGGTACAAAATTTTATTAGAGTCATGATTATGCTACAATTTTTTCCTCAAAAGAGTAGTTCTAATTATTTATGAGCCCCAAATACCAAGCTACTTTACTTAACCTTGTATTATACTCATAGGTTTACCTTTCAGAAACCTGTGATACACACACACACACACACACACACACAAACACCTTGAAAGCAACATTTACTTCATACTTTATATAATATATATGCTGCCCATTTTGTTTGTCTTTAATGAGAACTGTTTATTTGTGCTGTATCTGTAGGATGAGTCCGACGCCTCAAATTCTGTTGATGAAATTGTGAAGACTGAAATTAAGTTATTTGATTCCTCTTTCGGAATTATGGACTCGAACATAGACCACTTCACTCGGGTGGACAAATCTGAGGTATTTAGCTCTAATTTTAACTTTTTTTTTACTACTACTCCATCTTTATACTTGGTCGGGTTATACACTTATGTACTAATTACGTTAATGGCTTTAGGCCTAAAAAGAAAGGTTATATCTAAAGCAACCATAACCGCATTGGCACCGAAAACCATTTTGGAAAATTCAAAACCTATAATAATATTAATACTGCTGGTTTCACACATGTTTTTTTTTGTAGTTCTGTCTTAGTATATTATTGAAATCACAAATAAGTATATAATCCTGATTAAATATTTCTGTTTTAAGAAAACCATTTTATTAAAAATTCCATTTCATTTTTAAGTTATAAAATGGTCATTGTTCCTGCTATTACAAGATAAAATTCGCACACACACAAATTATAATTAATGACCGTATTTAATTGTTCGTTTAGACATTTTCTGTGGTATCACTCTGGAGCAATGGTACACTAAACCAAATGTAAAACAGTCCTAGGTTGTGTTCATGTCTAATTTGTCAACCCGTCTAAAATATGTGAAGACTCGTCTTTGGGGCTTAATTAGTTACCGCGCTACTTTCATGTTCAACTAAACTTCCGGGGTCGTGGAAATCGAGGTTATAATTTCGAAAGGGTAAACTGAGGTTGGCTTTTCCACTTTCATTCGATACAAATCAGGGATCACTTCCGCTATATTCAACCTTCCCGATTCTTTAACCGATTAACGTAATTAAGCATTCAGCCCGAAAGAGTATTAGTACATGGTGCTATAATTTAATTTGATATACATTTTTAAAATATTTTAATCATAACTTTATTATTTGCTCCAATCGTACTTGCAGGTTAAACTGGAACAAGATCAAGATACATTGTCAAGTAAAATATTACAGTCAAACATAATTGCACCAACAAGCTCTGATTTTAATTCGAATATTGAACGTGTTAATCAGATTCAAGATTTATCTTTTAATGCCCTACACAAGAAAGCAGAGTGCAGGAACAATTTACTAAATATATCATGTTGTGAATCAAAGGAAAAACTTACAACAGAATATAAAACATATTTTTTAAATTCCGATCTAATAAAATATCGTAAAGAACATCAAGGATCCTTTAGTGAAGGTTTATATAAAATACAAACTTGTTCAGATAATCATTTAACAGGTGAAGATACTTTAGAAATCATATCAAGTAAAGATCCTAAACTTGGAGGATTTTGTGTATCAACTGAAACAACTAATACCAAATATAAATTAGAAAAGTATACTAAGAAAGAAGGAAATGGTATTGCAGATGGAAAGAGATGGTTATGTAAAACTAAAAATTGTACTAAATATGCTCTGAAAGGAGAAAATTGTAATGCGCTGGGAGGAGGAAGGAAATGTAAAACTGAAAAGTGTAAGAAAATTGCTCAGTTACGAGGACATTGTATTGCACATGGAGGACGAAGGATATGTAAAACTGAGAAGTGTATTAAGAATGCTCAGTTAGGAGGACATTGTACTGCACATGGTGGAGGAAGGAAATGTAAAACTGAAAATTGTACAAAATTGGCTCTGTTAGGAGGACATTGTATTGCGCATGGTGGAGGAAGGAAATGTGAAACTGTAAATTGTACAAAGCGTGCTCTGTTAGGAGGACATTGTATTGCACATGGTGGAGGAAGGAAATGTAAAACTGAAAAATGTACTAAGAGTGCTCAGTTAGGGGGACATTGTATTGCTCATGGTGGAGGAAGAAAATGTAAATCTGAAAAGTGTACTAAGAGTGCTCAGTTAGGAGGACATTGTATTGCTCATGGAGGAGGAAGGAAATGTAAAACTGATAAGTGTACTAAGATAGCTCAGTTAGGAGGACATTGTTATCCACATGGAGGAGGAAGTAAATGTAAAACTGTGATGTGTACTAAGAATGCTAAATTAGGAGGACATTGTATTTCACATGGTGGAGGAAGGAAATGTAAAACTGAAAAGTGTACTAAGAGTGCTCAGTTAGGAGGACATTGTATTGCACATGTTGCTGGAAGGTAATGTTTGACTGAAAATTGAACAAAGTTTGCGCAGGTAGGAGGATATTGTATTACACAAGGTGGGGGTAATATATGTCAATCCTAAAATTTTACTTATTTGGGATTGGAGGTCATCGTATTGAACATGTGGAACTAAAAAATTTATCAATGTATTTTTAATTAAACTTGCTGGTAAAGGAGGAAATTGTTTTGAACATTTAGGATGCAATTATGTTAAAAACTGAAAATTGTATTAAATAGGTTCAGGTAAAAGGTTATTTTAAAGTACACAGAGGGAGGAGGAAATCTAAAAATGAAAGTTGTTTAAAGAGGGTTCAGATAGAATAACATTGTATTGCATTTATAGAGGGAAGAATATGACAAATTTGAAAATTGTACTAATTTGCCAATGAATTAAGGTCATTTCTATTAACAGGAAGAAGTAAGGAATTACAATGCAGAAAATTTTTCTCATCAAATTTAACAAGGAGTATGTTGCAAATAAGATGAAGAAGTAAAAAAATTAATTTAATGAATGATCTGCCACGTAACAAAAAAATAAAAAAATTTGAGGATGTTCCAGCTGTGAGATCTAATTTTTACTCTACTTTCCCTGATAGGTATTTGAATTATAAACTTATTTTTAATATACAAGAACCAGACCGAGGAGGGCGTTCGGCTGTTGCCCGACTCAGAGCTACCAACTTGACAGTTACGTCAAGCTAGGATGTCTGCGACAGGGCTATATTTGTGTTCGAGTATAGAGTCACTGTCGTGTCTCCTGACCTCGTGTATGACCTTAAACCATGTACATAACATTGTATAATAATTACATTTAGAGGTGTAATTGGTGAAACTGAATGATTACGCTGGGTCTCGGTATATGGGGAGGATTTTCTTGACTGGGATGTGGGAAGGTGTGTATAAGGTGTGATGATGAGATGTTGATATCACATGAGTCGATTTCCGGGAAGAGGATCGAAAGGTTAAACTTGACTGTAGGGATAAGGTTTGACGCGGTTGGTTACATTTCCATGCACCATCTGGGGCCGCCCCCGGCGCCAGCGTTATTCTCTGGCTAGTAGACAACCTAGACGGTTATCCCAGTGGCGTCCGGCCTTGACTAAGGAAATAATGGTACGAAATGAGCGATTGGTGAAAGGTGATCAGGATATTTAGTGTAGTGTTGTTGGTGGTCTGCAGTCATTCCGGCGTAGTTGATTGTCACACGTGGGTTAGTTATTAATTCTAACTAGGCTAGACCTAATACTAATATACAATTTATTATTATAATAATTTTTTGTGTTTTTTTTATAATTTAATTAATTTTCTCTTGGTTTTGTGTTTTTTTTAAATTTTCTTTTTTTAAATTTTAGCTTATAATAGACACTTAACTTGTTAGTATTAAAGCTCAACTACGCCACCCTGGGTCGTTTGTAGTACCTATCTTCTGTAGGGTCGTAGCGTCCTAAGTCCCTAACTATCTCGTTTGTGTGTGTGTCTGTCTGCTCGTACAGTCTCTTGTGACGGTCTTTGTAAATCTCCTGAAGCTGCCTACAATTTGTCGTCACGTGTATGTCTGTGGTTCTAGTGTGCCAGGGTGCCCCCGTGATTGTTCTAAGTATTTTGTGTTGTTTGAAGTCTTTTTGTGTGAGTCTTAGCCCCATAACTCCGTGCTTGACAGTTGTATAATATTATTGGTTGGATCACTGCTTTGTAGAGAATTGTTTTTGTGTGAATGTTTAACTCCCTGCCCTATAGTAGTGGATATAATTGTACGAACCTGCCTGTTGCTTTCTGATTGATGTCCTCTATGTGTTTCCTCCAAGTTAATTTAGAATCTA
>CABFVX010009874.1:0-16453 GCA_902151425.1 Timema shepardi | reverse complement strand
CCGAGATTCGAACCTCGATCTCCCCGTCCTCAGCAGTCGAGCTCAACATGACAAGCGCGTTAGCCAACTACGCCACCGAGGCAGGTTTTTAGCTTTTAACATATTGACCCGTTTCCGTGGCCAAATGGTCTAAGGTACTACTCTCGTGTTAGACTAGACTACCAATGACGGCGATATCGAAGTTTGAATCTGTCGGGTGTACTGAAGGGGATTTTTATAAAATTGATTTTCAATCTCTCTCCACACAATTGTACAACCAGAATGGGTAGTAAGACGCGTTGCTAAAAAAACTACCTATTATAAATTAGGACATTTTCCATCACACTTAATTATAATTAAATGATAACCATTCAAACTAGTACTTTTTTTCTAATAAAATCGCATTCCCCCACATATGAGTACTGTTAATTTTCCCTACCTAAACTCTTTTCCGCTGCCCATTATTTCACTATAAGTTTATTTAATTAAACACGAAAATACCACCAGTTTGTATAAGTTTTCACAAAACTCTTTGAGAGCCGTGCTTTCATTGGAACTAGAAAAATCTTAATGTTCGTACACTGTTTGAGAAGGGATGGCAGGGCCGCCAACTGTAGTCAGTTTAATGTAATCTCTCTCTCTCTCTTTGGTGAAATTGGAGCCGGTTTGAGGCCTCTTCCCTCCCTACTCCCAAGGTGAGTATGGTTTATTGGAGGTCACGCTCCGTGTTGGAAATAAACCCCACCCTCACAAGGCCAGGCTGGGTTGGTCCTTCATACCGCAGACATCCAAACGTAAGGGCAGGCATTTGGTTGGGATCCCGCACCTGCTCCTTCTGCTGGGGGAGGGCAAAGGTTGGGGATAAGGGCCGGAGAGTACTAGCCGGAAAAATTTGAGGTTACAGCGGCAGTACAACAAACTTAACATTGTACTCTTGCGATTCCAAATAAACAAGAATATTTTTGGAGGTTATTATCATATCTAATTCACAAGGTTGGCGTATTCTCACTGTCAGAGATTGTTATAAGATGAGAGAGAGCTTATACAGGAAGTACAGTGACCTGGAAAGGTCAAAGAATTTTAAACAAATTTCTGGACCTATACACACACAAAAAAGCTAATTTTGTTTACAATAGTAAAATAAAAATTTTCTTCCAGTTGATAAAACCACACTTTTGTTTTACACAATGGAGCTTACTAATCTTATTCTCAAGGTCATATGATTTTCGTGTCTTATGTTTCCACCTTATACCACGGGTCTTTAGATAACGTGATTTATTTATTTAGCACCGCGTCATACTACCTGTTCGGGTTATACACATATGTACTGATTACACTAATGTGTTAGGGATTAAGAAGGCCGAATTCAGAGGTGTGCCATCATTTGAGTGGAAGGAGAGTGGAAAACAGTTTTGTAAAAACCATTATTTAAGTACACCCAACCGGGACCTGAACACAGATCTTCCTGTAGCGTGGAGTGAGGATGAGAAAACCACAACAATAAATCACTTGTCAAAAACCACCCTCGGCTCACTGAGCCAAGATTCGAACCTTTGCCTTCTCGTCAACAGTTATCGAGAGCTATTTGCTAATCGCGTGCTCGCTCACTCGATCGATCGCCAGTTTGGCCAACCAGTCACTCAAGTGCGCTTGTAAGTCTGGCTGAACACTTAGGCCATGGTACCACCGAATCGGGTTTTATGACAAAGTTTAGTCGGGGTTATGTGCATGCGCGACAATTCAATTACGTTATAGAAAGAACAAACTAATAAATAATTTCTCACTGCCTTTTAAAACTGTATTTGTGTTCTTTTGTAGGTATTGAAAATATCTATCAAAAGTTACAGCTGTAAATACCATGACTTGATTAATGAGTTTATTTAATTACTTTTTTATTTTTTGTTTTTTTTGTTTGGCCTAGGTTCATAGAATCTTGCCGCTAAATTTCTTTGAGAATGGTCAGCGCATTTAACGGTTATCAAGTAACAATCCGGACAGACAGTCGAATAGCCAAATTGTCACTTTAAATTAAGAACTCTTGCCTCGCTGTAATCTTCCGCAGAAGTGATTTCGTTAATGATGACAATATAATATATTAAGAAAACGCTAAGAAAAGCGAAATTCAACAGAATCAAAAAGATACTCAATCCAAACTATCATGTATTCATAAGTCAAGTTGCTTGTTTATCAGTTAGACTTTTCATACAGTACAATTCGGACAGATCCATCTAGTGGCTTCTTCAGAACTACAGGTTTCCACGAAAACTACGCCTGCTCTGAAAATTCGACAAATATTAGGGGTCAAAATCTACGATCAGCTGATCATAGATTTTATCAAACAATAAAACAAATATGGCAGCACTGTAAAAGCACTATATTTGGAAAATACTCTCGTGAATGTGAAATTAGCTTAATCCATACACAAGATTGGCTGTGATTTATACACTTTGTCTCTGGTAGCCTAGGCCACCTGATATTAATATATCAATTTCAATAAACTGCAATTTAGGGCACGTTTGGTAAGACAAATGTTTTTAACAATTTTTTAGTGATATTAATAAACATACACAATAAAATGAACTCTGTTTAATTTAAACATATCAAATTTTATATTCTTCATGATTAGAGAAAATATTTGAGCTCCAAATAAGCTAAACAATAGCTTTCTCAATAACTTCATTGTGTAGTTGAAAATATTAATCTGAGGGAGCCGTAATCTTCTTAAAAATATGTCACACTTAAAATAAATATATAAAACACATATTTCAACTGTGTTAATCATTTAAATAAGGATGCATAAACTAAGCATGTTTTTTTAAACTTATTGGTGATGTCGCCAATCGGTTCAATCCTCGGTCCCGGCACAAATGATCTGATTGCGAAACCCTTCCTTCACCTCTGACAAGACGTGTATTAATCACAACTTGTGAATGTGTGGAATGCCAGGCCTCTACCGTGGTTCGGATTCCACTTTAATCTGTAGGTCCTCCATTTCATCTAACACTCACCTTACCATTACATATTTGCGTAAGTGCGTACAACCCGAACGGGTAGTAAGACGTGGAGATAATAATAATATGTCACCAATCAACATGATCAAATTAAAACATTTGATGTGAGAGAATCGTCTGGTTGTTAGCTTGGCCGGAGATTTGATTCAGAATCACGTTTTAGGTTAATGGTACAACTGAGAATGAGGTTTGAAAGACTGATTGCAAATCAACCTACAGCTGATATATGATCAAACCACTGATTATTATTATTTGTGTAACTGGCCCTTCTTACTTTCAAGCTATAGAATTTGTGTCATCGAAATACGGTATTGTCCAAATATATCTTCAAGTTCATGTGTATAGTAGGCTTTTCTTGTTCCCGACTCATCTTGCGTATCAGACATAAGCTAATATGAAATGATATGGAATCCAATTCAAGAGACTCAAGAGATACATTCTCAATTCTGAAACCATATTCTCCACGGAAGTCCTTATTCACTAAAATGCCCTCGGCATTTGAAGAATGCTACAATACCTTGGAATGTCTACGAGCCCCTCTCTTCTAAACCCCCATTTTTTACCTTTTTTTATCGATTGAAAAAAAGGGTTTTCACTTGGGGACATCTTTATAGTGTCTTCGTATTTTTACTGAGGCGCTCAACATTGAAAGCATTCGATGTTTGAGCTTGAAATACGGTTTTCTTTTTTTTATAATATCAAAGTGATATTTTCACAATAGAAAGCATAACATTTATTGGTACTTATTTTCTTTTCTTTCATCAAAGTGATGTTTTCACTGTAGATAAAATCACATTTATTGGTCAAATTAATTTAGTTTTTTTTATCAACGGGATATTATCACAATAGTTGAGCATAATTTAAAATGTATTGGTTCAAAGTGATATCCATACGGACAAGAATAATATAACATTTATTGGTAATATTTTTTTCATCAAAGTTATATTTTATCAGTAAACAAGCATAATTTAAAATTTATTAGAACAACTTGTTTATTTTAACAAAGTGATATTTTCACAGAATATCTAACATTTAGTGGTATAATTTTTTCTACCAAAGTTTTTTTTTTTTTTTTTAAATTCGACTAGCACCAAATAATTTATTTTAATGCATCCATACAAGCTTTATTTTATTGAAATTTTGTCCATTTTAGATACTTTATATACATTCGTTATTTGATTTAAAACTTACTTCACATGTTAACACTTTTTCTTTGTAGTCCAACATCTTAGCTCATTTTATGGCGCGTCTAACCTTCTTAACAAAAAGTCGTAGGTTTGATTCTTGGCATGGCCAAAATATCGTGTGAATTGGGGCTTCTGCGTTCACATTAATGTTTTCGAGATGGGGTGTGGTATCTTTTTAAGGTTCCTGCGAGTAATTCGGGAGATTTGAAATAAAATGAAAAATACTGCAAATAATCAATAGTTTCTATTGTTAATCGGTCTTACTGTATCATAGTAACAAAATATACACTTAAAATGGCCACTTCTTCCATAAGAAAAAACAAAATTAAACATTTTTAGAAACCATGCAAATAGGCCTTATTATACTTTGGTAGGATAATAATGCCTATGGCCAAAACATATGTAAATATACAAACTAGAAACTGTATTTGGTACTTGAGAGCAAAAATAATATAATTATAGTAATTTCATAATTAAATTTTTCTAAACCACAACAATTTTGTCTCGCCTAACAACCATCAGGGCACTCACAGGCATCAAGATCTTCTTCTGATAAACCAATGTACTCCTCAAGATACCATTTGGTGCATTTGGTACACTCTCATATTGGCTATCCTATCCTCCTCATACCCATGGCATTATCATCTTGTTTTCATCTGTGAAGTATCATCATACTTTCAAATGTCAGATTTTGCACATTTTTCTTTTTTATTATTCTGATTGAGAGAAAGTAAAAAATTAAGAGGTTCATAAGGCCTATGGCTCATTTTGATAGGCCTTAATATACACTCACCCCAATTTAAAAAAATCGTAAGCTATATTTTGACGGCAACAACTAATTCAAACAACTATAATCATAAAAAACGTGAACTAAGGAAGATATATAGTTCAAATCTACATAGTTAACTGTAATATTATCAAAATTACTTACGTTTGTTTCTGACGGATTTTTATTATTTGCGCAAAAACTGACTAAACACTGGTGACGGGGAACTCTGTACTGAGCGGCAGCACGTAGGAATTAACTTCATCTTGTCTGCGCCTAACGCGTTTGTGTGCGTGCGCGCATTTTAAATAAGATTTTTGTTTCTTAGGCCTTATTACCTGCAGGTATATTATTTGTAACCCAATAATTTTATTTTAATTTTTTTTATTATTATTATAGTCCTGGCTAACAGCCACAAGATCTATAACAAGCCAAAACACTGGCCTTTTCACGCGTTCCCTACATCCCACTTTAAAGTGGAAAATATCGATACAAACATCGATATTGTAGCTTAAATTGCCTCTTGTTTTAAATTTGACTAATTACTAAAATAAAATTACTTTGACACACTTCATATTACATTAAAATATAGCTTTATTGGTATTTACAAATGTCAAGGGCAATTGTGAGTTTAACTCCCTATGGCGAGTCTCGCCATGCTCAACTCTAACTCATAATTTCATATCCGTAAAGTAGCTATTCTTTAGTTTAAAATCTCACAATTCGTGTTGAATATTATAATTTCGTATTAAGCGAAACATTTCCGAAATTCCGGTGTCAAAAACTGTGATTTGAGCTTTACTTTATAGCTGTGTGAACTTACTCTTCAGCCATTTAAACAATAGAATAACATTTTTGTCTTCGCCATTTTTGTTTTACCTCGGTTTTATATTTTGTTGATTAAGTCTAGTTCTATAAATTCTAAATAAAGATGGATAAAAAGAAAATCAGTAAAGGGCAAAAGCTGATTATACTTATGTATGTACCATACTTTATGTTTCTTTGATTCACCAAATGGCTATTACTAGTATAACTTATTACATCATGTATGATATATCTTAATAACTCTAATAGGTACCTAAAAAACAAAAATTAAATAACATACAGCATATATTCTATTTGAATAACACAGTTTATTAAGCTTGAACAATTTAATAAATTTCTTATCACTCAAAACCATCTTCGCGTTCATAAAATATTCGCGGCATTCTATTAAACTCATTTTCGAATTCAAGTTCTCTTATTATCAAATAGTCCAGCCATGTTCCCGCCATTTTACATTCGGGCTATACAAACGATCTCATTACTTGTCCACCCGACAGTCAGCCAGACCAAATCAGGTGTTACTAACAGATGGCCTGACGTAGCTCCTGATTTTTGCTTCTCATGGTTGGAATTGCTCTAATAGCAAGCGGTTAGGCGGTCGGATGACAAATCTACGCAAGACTTGATATGGTTTCTTATCTTAGCACATCTGCCTGATCACCTGACCAAATCATTCCTTTTGTAGCCGCTTGTACAGAAGGCTTACTTTGCATTATTCCACTATAGAATAGGGCCATAATGTAAATTATTAAGATAAGACTGCTAACTTTCAGGGTAAAAATGTATAAGCATTAGAAATAACCCAGAAATACTCGCTAAGAAATAAATGGCATGTACCAAAAGTTTTCCTCTAATTTCCGTTACTATCCAACACATGGAATAGGTTACACCATTTCCGTTACTCTTAAATCCATTCTTTTGTAAAATAATAGTAATAATAATAAAAATCCTTTATTGCATCTTAAAAAAGGACACTTCCACGTCCACCCTGCCAAGATTTTTTTTTCTAATTTCTACCGTTTTACCATTTTTGAACTAATTAACAGAACAATTCCACGTTTACCTTGACCAATATTTATAAATTTAGTCAGAGGCATCGTACCGGAGGACGTGGGGGTGTCAACTACCCCCTCCCCCAATGTTGGCCAAAAGCTTGAAAGTTGGGAATTTGGTTAGATTTGAGATCTGGAGTTGGGAAAT
Organism: Timema shepardi; assembly: GCA_902151425.1. Classification (NCBI taxonomy): domain Eukaryota; kingdom Metazoa; phylum Arthropoda; class Insecta; order Phasmatodea; family Timematidae; genus Timema; species Timema shepardi. The sequence continues at coordinate 9,485 of CABFVX010009874.1, read as the reverse complement.
TCTAGACTTATTCTGTACCCAATTACTTTCTATTATGAAAGTCCTTAACCACAGACCTGTACAGAAAAATTTAAAATTTCCCTACTCTACAAAAAATCCCAATCATCAAACATTGAAAGGAAATTCCTTCTGTAGTAGATTGTGGAAATCTTAGTTATCAAGTAGTTTTAGTAGCTCCGTTGTCAGTAGGCAGTCAACGGTGAAGGTGAAGTAAAGATTTTAATTTTGGCCAGGGGCAGTTTATCCTAATATCTCTACACGCAAATAAGGGTACATTCCCTCTAAATTTTACCTATCCCACTGGTGTAGTTAACTATTGATAGTCCAGGCTGGTAGTAATATACAGTTAAAAAACTAGAATTTGAACGCTTTTAAGTTATCAAATGGTTGCGATGGCAGAAGAGAGAAGGGTTGTGGTCATAAACTACAAAATGTTTGAAACCACTGTAATAAAGTCGGTTAAATTTCTTAATCTAAAAAAATGCGCAATGTTAACGATATCTGCCTATCTAAATAAATATATTTAAGATCAATTGGATATTTAGCTCAAATGCAGGTAAACTGAAATAAATATTAGTTAAAGTTATTTTCTTATGCACTGAAAAATACTTGTAGCTTTACAAACCCAGTATCAACACATGGATCAAAAAATACAGTTGCTTAAAAGCTCATTTCAAGGCTTGATTATGACCAAAAATAAATCTGGGAACCTCCTCTCACCGTCCCCCGCTCTCAACATTGCCTCTATACTTTCCTTTGCCACTTGGGAATTTTTCTAATTTCAAAATGCTTAGAGTTGGGAAAAACATTGTTTCACCCCCGCTACCCCCCAATATATTTCGTACAACATCCCTGATTTAGCAATTGACCTTAAACAGGATAGCAGGACTTACACGAATATGGGAATTGTGAATCTCTTCTAAAGTGATTCGTTTATTATTTTCCTTACCGTTGATATTTTGGTAATCTTTAGAAGACTAAGTGAGTCCTCTCTAGTGGTCGGTGAGGGGCTGTGGTAAATAATACAAATGGATAACAACAACCCCTTAGGATCGATACATTTGGTCTGAACTAGTCGCAAGCAGTCATCACTTGAAATACATCCTCCCCCTTACCTTCATCAGTTCTTCCCTCTTGAGGTTATACTTATTCCTTCTTCTCGCCCTCATTCTTTCTCCTCCACTTCCTCTTCAATATTCTACACACGCGTAGCCTCGGGGATTGAAGCGAAACAATCCATTAACCATTGCAAGGGATCAGTTTCTAGAGCTTATGCTTTCCGCTTTAAGTTTGGCCTTGAGTTGAACACTTAGAATTCCAAGAATGGCTGAAAATCTATTTAGATACAATTGTAACCTGAATCAAAATGTAATTTATGGTTTTTACTTGAAACACTCTTAGTGTTGGAACATGGGAGGCTTTAGGGTGATATGGAAGGGAATACAAGTTAATGTGCATATTCTTGCACTTTTTATTTTAGAAAACATTTTTACCAATATAAATAAAATATAACTTTAGTAGATATAATTAGTTTTAACAGCTCTTAAATATTTGTTATTAGCATCACCAGATTTAACAATAAACTTTTTAAATGAATAGAAAATATTTATGGTCAATAGGGGTTTACAAATAGTGACCTACAGTGCCTTATTTTTCTGGCCTAAAAGATTCTTTGGAAATGTGATATTTTCTAGAAGAATGGATGTTTTTAGCCAGGAAACTAAAAATTTTGACTTGTGGGAATAGGCCATGAAAGCTCCAAATAATGTTGATTCAGCTTACTCAGTGGCGTGGCGTGGCGTGGCGTGGCGTGGAGTGGCGTGGCGCGGAGTGTTTCAAGGGAATTAGACCTTGTTAAAACTATGTGCTCTTCCTGCCTCTCACTGGAATGTATTCTCCTCGATACCTGATCAATGATTGTTCTACTGAGGGGTGTGAAAAATTCACAGGTATAGCTTAAATTATTATTAGCACCACGTCTTACTACCCGTCCGTGTTGTACGGACGGACACTTAAACTAATGCTTATTATCATGGCAATACTTCACTACAAGCCACTGATTGCAGTATATTTGGTGTCATAAATATGACATTCAAAAAGGTTGTATTAAACACACATATTGAACTTTTGATAACTATACACAGAACCTACAAAAAACATTTAGGTTGATCTAGAGGGAATTGTACACTCATCCTGTTGATACCATGTGTATTTTTCAGAAAAAATGTATTCATGCAACAAATTTTAAAGATTGAGACTTAAAACCGCCGAAAAAAAAAACTAGAAGTATGTGACATACGTATTCTACAACTTACAACTGACGCTACAGAACAGACGTGCAAGTGATACCAACACGCATGTTTTATTTTCTATGAATAATTAATTGACTTCAAAAGTTACACTTTTCACTAAACAATTGTTGATCTAGGTCAACAAGCCTCTAACGATGGCTACACGAATGACTGGTAATTACAAAAGCAGTCATTGATGAAAACTTGATTATAGGTTATTGATTGACCTATATGCATATTTTAAAATGTTTTATAAAAAACTGCACAAAGATTGCATTTTTACACAAATGACGGGATGCATGGTCCGCCTAGCTATAAATTAATCAAAAGGTGTATAATATGGATCTTGTGATGTTGCAATTTTTAATGTTTGATAATGGTTCTTTACCGTCAAATTTGTTTAGTAAACCATGTTTTATTTTAATGTGTGGTGACCTGGTGGTCTAGGGGTAAGGTGTCGGACTTCTATGCTGGCGGCCGGGGTTCAATCCTCGGTCCCGGCACAGATTTAACTGATTACCAAACCCTTCCTTCACCTCTGACAAGTGTGGTTCGGATTCCACGTTAAACTGTAGGTCCTCCATTTCATCTCACAATCACCCTACCATTACAAATTAGCCTAAGTGCGTATAACCCGAATGGGTAGTAAGACGTGGTGCTAATAATAATAATAATAATAATAATAATAATAATGTACCAATCTCTGGTACAGTAGATGAAAATAATGCACACGAGACATTTGAACATGACGGCTAAACAGCCCCCATTCCTGTTAGAGTAGACGTTACCTCCTTCACTCTCTGGATTCTTTCATTTAAGGATTAACCTTCTTGAAATTTACGTATTTTGTTAATCCCACTTTAATTATTTTCCTTATCGGATGCTGACAGGCATAAGCTATTTGTTAAGTTGAAAGCATTATTCAATTATTCTCAAGTAGAAATAATAAACACGGGAAGCTAACGTATTATTCTAATATGGGTTTAACTCGCGAAATATAAGGTGAACACAGCTTGTTAAAATATTTGCCATTTGTATTGAGCAGTGTCCTTCAAAGTTTTGGTGATCGAGAAACACCAATTGGAAGCTATACACAAAGGGGGACCCCTGGGGCTCTTTGAAAAGGAGAAGGGGTATGGGTTAGGAGCTATGCTGGAAAAAACAAAACAATTTTTTCAGGCAATAACATTTTACAACTAGGCTAAGACTAAAATTAATATAATTTTTTATTGCACCGCGTTTAACTATCCGTTCGGTTTTTACGCTTATTTGCTAATTACGCATATGCTTTTAGGAATTAGGATGGATATGTTATAGGAAGTGTACCCACACTTGCGTGATCAATTTTGTAAAAACCACTCTTAAGTACACCCAACTGAGATTCAAACCTCGATATCCCCGTTGCCAGAAGTATAATATATTGCGAGAATAGCGCGTTAGACCACGTGGATGATTTTTAAGATTAAATGCAGAAAAAATCCATTGAATTGGTAAATAGTTTCTTGATTGTTTTTAACATTCTAAAACTCATACTATTTCATAATTTTTTTAAATCACTATGACCTACTACTTACCGGTCTAGGCTATACGCATATATGAGAGTTACTTGATTGGGATAAGGATGAGGAAGGAAGCATTTTGAAGATAATCTCTCCACATTTTCGTGAAAGGAGAGTAAGAAACAGTTTTAGGTAAAAGCACACTCGGTAGATGTGACCGGGATTAGAACCTAGATCTCCTTGTAATCAGCAGGCCAGTCTACCACGAGACCATTCGGCCACTATAACAAGTGATAAATAATCTCTCAAATTGGTAGATTTAAGGTTGGTACAGACTTCCTTTTCTATTTGACTTGTTTCTACTAAGGAAAATAAATGGTACGAAACTCCGCGCACGGACTTTCTCGCTCTATTGTTTAAAAATGGAGATATTTACCCAAAACTCGTAATATATGTGAAACGAAATAATATACACTAGCAAACCCAAACATAAATTTCACTATACTTATGTAAAACATTTTTGAGTCCCAGTTTTAAATTTTGTATTTTTTGTTTTAAAGAATTAATGCTCTCATTTGTATGTTTGGACCGATAAAAAAAATCGTTGTTGGGTCCACAAGGGTCAACACTTCGTATTAAAATTCCACCTTTCTGTCAAAATTTTAGAAATTTTATTAGGTGTTGAACATCTTCCTGTCATCGCATTGCTATTAAATTCCCCATTTATAAATTTTGACCAATAAAAATTGTAGATATTGATTATTGAGTCTAAAATGGAGATAGGTCATTGTTGTACAAACATCTCTCCTAAGAGGTTTAAGGGTCTAAGGGGGGTTAAACACTTTTTTTAGTGACATATTTAAACACACTCTGGCATTGAAGAATTAATGCGTTGAAACTCAGTAGTATCTCTTTACAGCTAAAGCTCACAACATTGTATTAGTATATTTGCCAATATCTCGGAAACTGTTGGATTTATACAAATATATTTCATATAAAAGTTTATTTTTATTTTTAATAGTACTACAATTTTGCAATAATAAGTTATTTAGTATTTCCAATAGTTGTGGAGATACGGAAGTTTCTGCTTCTGTAAAGTATCCAAAAATTCGTTTTCATGGTAAAATGAAAATAGCCAGTTTATTGATAAACTTAATCAACGCCTAGATACGAATTTTAGTCAACATCGTTAAGAGCCGATTTTGAGAAAATAAGACTTTTTCTCTTTTTGCCAGTCAGTAAACTACCCTTAATTTTAGGGTTAGATACACAATTCCAAAAACCATTCGGGGCAACCCTATGAAAACCCTAGATATCAGGTTTTAGCCCGATCGGTAAAATAGTTTAGGCTCTATTTGGAAGTACAGACAGACAAACGGAAATTCAAAAACCACTTTTTCGGATTCGGGAGGGTCATGAAACTTCAAGATTCATCAAAATCTTGAGTTAGATTTTTTTGACGATCACAATTCTGTCTCTACCTGTAAGATAGTGAAAAAGTAAAAATACAACAAAGTATGGATATTTCACATTAAATATTTGACATTTCAAATATTTATATTATGTGTGATCAACATTGTTGGATTAATTTTTATAATGGAATTTCCTGGGATACTGCGGACCACTTGATAAGCCGCTGAGGACCCCACTTTGAGAAACACTGATATATAAGCGTGTCCTGCTACCCAATTAGACTTAAATGTATCTAGTGCTAGTGACAGGTGGCTCGTAATAAATATATCCCCACACATTCATATATTGTGAAAAAGTGATCCGTGTTTATTTTGAAGTGTAAATTACTGCCCCCAATAAAATAGTGTACCAAACACTGAATTGTCTTTTGCATTATGGAGTGATCTGTACTAAAAGTCAAATGTCGAGGTAGCATCTTGTCATTCTCAGATTAGGGATAGAGTTAAAAGTTCGTTAGGGACTAGAACTTTTAATTGCTCAAACTTTTTAAGTTGAAATTATTATAATTATTTTTATTATTCTAATGATGTAGATGGGAATTGTTTTAATGCTTGTTTATGAGGTTGTTTCAGTCACAACTCAACAATATTTTGTATTATTATTATGGTTTTATTTGACAATTTTATTCCACCCCACTCCTTCTCCCCCAACCTTCTCTATAGGTCTATTTTTTAAATTTAATTACTTCACTCATCTTCATGGTTGTTAACAAATTAATTTAAGGCATTACCCACCTCGGTGGCTGCGTGGTCTAACGCGCCACTCTTGCAGTATTTTATTATTATTATTATTTAGCATCGCATCATACTACCTGTTCGGGTTATACGCTTAAGTACTAATAACGTTTATGGATTGGGATTTGGGAAGGTTGAATTTAGAGGAAGTGAACCCGCATTTGCGTGGAGGGAGATTGGAGAACCATTTAGGAAACCCCCACCCCAGTTCACCCAACCGAGATTCAAACCTCGATCTCCCCATCCTTGGCAGTCAAGCTCAACACGACTGGCGCGTTAGCCAACTACGCCACACTCTTGCAGTAGACTTAGACTGCAGAGGACGGGTGGATCAGGGCTCGATCCTGCTCGTGTACACAGAGGGTGGGTTTCCCTAAATAGTTTTACACTTCACGCAAATGCAGGTGCATTTCCTCTAAATTAAACTTTACTAATTTCTAACACAGAGTAATTAGTACATGGGCGATTATCATCATCACTGCGTCTTACTAACCGTCCGAATTATACACAATTACGCTAATGTGTAATGGTAGGGTGATTGTGAGATGAAATGGAGGACCTACAGTTTAACGTGGGATCCGAACTACGGTGCAGGCTTGGCATTTCACACATTCACAAGTTGTGATTAATACACGTCTTGTCAGAGGTTAAGGAAGGGTTTGGCAATCAGGTAAATCAGTGCCGGGACCGAGGATTGAACCCTGGACTCCCAGTACAGAAGTCCGACACCATATCCCAAAAGTCGTAGGTGGAGGAAGCTATTTTATAAGAATTGAACCAGCATTGGCATGCAGATACAGACTTCGGTGGTCTTATGGTCGAAATCATCACTTTATTGTTGGACTATTTCGGTGACTGTTTGATCGGGGTTTGAATTCCGGTCGGGTGTACTGGAGGGGATTTTTCTTAGATGATTTCACACCCACTTTACGCAAATGTTTAAACATTTCCTTTAACATTCTACAGTCAGCCCTTTTCTATAATATAACTAATGTACAGATACGGTAAAAAACGAAACGTATGGAGAGATTTTGATAAACATGATGTACGTATCACATCCGGACCAATCCCGAAGCACCCGAGTGGAACTGAACCTCGTTCTCTGGTCACCAGCACGCTAATCCATTGCGAACCTGACTCCTTATATAATAAGATCACTGGCGTATGACACAACCTTTGTTGATTACTTCACTATCTTTTTTTTTAATTTTTAGTTTTAAGAATTCGACATTCTTACTAAATTCGGGTTGTACCCATTTGGGTTAGACGAAGGTTAGATTTAGAGAAAGTTTACCCATATTTACAAGCGGGAAGAAAGGAAAAGCATTAGGGGGAATTCATATCACCCAATCATGATTCAAACCCGGGTCTCCCGTCATTAGCATTCTATTCTATTGAAAGATTAAACCATTTTGCCACCGAGGCAGGATTTTAACGATTATTAAATTTAGCTTCGAATTGAGGTCCTCAGTTTGAACTAACACACTAAATATCTAACGTCTCACACTAAATAATCCAATCATCTATTAAATATCACATTACCTGCATCGGTGGCCACGTTGTCTAAGGTGTCACACTCACATTAGACTAGACGGCTGATAAAATCAAGATAGGAGTTGGAATCCTGGTTGTGTGTAATGAGGGTCGCCCCCCCCCCCTAAGATGGAATTCCATACTCCCTCCACGCAAATGTGGATACACTTGCTCTATATTCTCATTATCATACGTAACACACTAGCATAATTAGTAAATATGTATATAACACGAACGGGTATTAAGACGCTGTGTTAAAAAAACTCAACGTTTCTCAATCGAAACTCGAAAACAGACTATCGCGTATTTTTAATTTTGGAGGATCAACTTTCAGCCTCGGCTTTGACTAAGAGCGTTAAGGAAATGTTCGTACGAACGCAGATGTGGTTCGGGACTCGCTAAAATTGCGCTCTCGTATGCTAACGACCCAACTTACATTAAAGCTATTTTATATTAATAACGAGGATGCGCTCTTTGCTTACACTGAAAGGTACCAAGCTTACCATGTATGGTTCTACTATGACGTAATTGTGTGACCTGGTGGTCTAGGGGTAAGGTGTCAGACTTCTGTGCTGGCGGCCGGGGTTCAATCCTCGGTCCCGGCACAGATTTATCTGATTACCAAACCCTTCCTTCACCTCTGACAAGACATCTTGTGAATGTGGGGAATGCCAGGCCTCCACCGTGGTTCGGATTCCACGTTAAACTGTAGGTCCTCCATTTCATCTCACAATCACCCTACCATTACACATTAGCGTTAGTGTGTATAACCCGAACGGGTAGTAAGACGCGGTGCTAATAATAATAATAATAATAATAATAATAATATATACTATGACGTAGCTTTTAAAATAGGGTCATATTCAGTAACCACTCAGGGTAAGCATGTGTACCTAAGGCTAGTTTTATTTTAAATACACGAATCCATAAAAAAAAATCAGATGTTATGCATGTTTAAATATGCTAAGTTATTATTAGAGCTTAGGGCCACATCCTTGATTAGCGCCGAATCATTTGTACCCTTCCACTTTAACCGTGTTTAAACTAATAAACTTTTTGTACTGTCGGGATTTTAACCACAAGGTGTAATATAAGTTGTTGGTGTAACACCCTGACAAAATTGTTCTTGTTAGTTTAAGTTGAACCTAAATAAATATACATTGACCACAAAAAAAAGTATTCATTAAAATATAAAAACTAGCTTCTTTTTTATTAGCACCGCGTCTTACACTACCCGTTCGGTTTATACTCTTATGTACTAATTACGCTAATGGTTTTTAGGGATTAGAAAGGTTATATTTCAGGGAAGCGTACCTGCATTTGCGTAGAGGTAGAGTGGAAAATTGTTTAGGAACTCGTTCCCTTAATAACACGACATGGGATACTCAAGCCCATAGTTTTATTTCTGACCTGAGGATGATGACGCTGTTGAATTGAAACTTGTCATTAAAACAACTGTGCAGATCTTGCAGCCAGAAATCAAGGAACAGGGCACTACAGCTAAGAAATAAGTTCAATATTTACTTTTCAAATTTAATAATTTCTCAGTCATTTCTCAAAAGTAATACATTAAATTACAGTATATGCACAGTCATATCATCCTTTGATTATTTCAACTTAGTGTTAAGTGTAATTGATTCAAATGTCTATTTTAAAATGTACCGAATTTTTAGAAGTTTGTTAAAATTTCAACATATCCATTATTAAAATGTATTATAACTTGTAATTACTAGTACCAAATCTTTTATAAATATAATTTAAATATTGTGAATATATATTATATTTATATTACATATTTATGTTTCTTTCACGTCAATCTAGTACAACTTGTCCAACTTAAATTCACTTAAAAATGAATTTTCTTTTTCTTCATATTGTAACAAGATTAGAGTCTGGCAGCGGGACCGGCGCGTTCCCGTTGTTGTCCCTTGTATCTGCGCTCCTTGTTCTCTCTG
>CABFVX010009873.1:0-13720 GCA_902151425.1 Timema shepardi | reverse complement strand
CTGTAGGTCCTACATTTCATCTCACAATCACCCTACCATTACACATTAGCGTAAGTGCGTATAACCCGAACGGGTAGTAAGACGCGGTGCTAATAATAATAATAATAATAATAATAATAATAATAATAATTTAACCTTCTTCTTGTTACCTTCTTTTTTGTTTGTTGTTCATTACAACTTTTTAACCATAGTTACTGGAAGCGTGCTGATTTTGGTTATAACCACAGGCGACCTAAATAAAGAACAATGTTCGATGTCATATTATTCAACGTTTAGTAATTGGTAATAGACGAAGGCGTTTCTTAAACATTTAATGTTTGCAGGTTGGTGTAATGTTACAATCACAGGTGATGTATAAAGAACAATGTCTGGTACAACTGTTTAGTTTGATGTGCAAGCAAGCAATATCATGTTCGACTGACCCAAAGTAATTTAGTAAAGTGAGTGAGCGTTGAATTGTGGTCCCACCCGCGTGGAAGCCAGAGAGAGTTGCCCAAGACCACGTGACCTGCCCTCTAGCGCCACACACGGCGAGACCAGAGCTCAAGAGAGCGCGTTGTCGGTATTATCTTGACGTTATACTCTACAGGTGTCCTACGGGGAGGCGTCTCATGGCTGATAATAATTTTGGCGGGAAACTTCTTATGCGCTTTAAAATATATGAGGGTGAGGGTACAATTTTAAATGATGTAACAGTATTAAAACTTTATTGTCGATGAGGCTCTCTCTAAAAAACGACAGCTACAAAACCAATTATTGACATCTATGTGTATTAGAGTAGCTATAGTAAGTTTGATATGGTCAAACATCTTACATCGTATGACAATCCCGATGTCCGCTCAAGTAAAGATCAATTAAATAACAGAAGTGATAAAATAATAGCTTCCATTCAAAGGCCGTAGCCAGCCAATAATTTCAGGGGGGAGGGGGTTGGGGTTGGTAGGCACACCCCCCAATTGCTGGAAGCTAGAAAAAACTCTAAATGATAAACAGTTCTAGACGCGCTCTGAAGTGGTTATTTTCATGGTAAAATAACACCCTAGCTGCCGAAGGCTTGGAAAATGTTTAAATATTAAACTCTATTTGAAGCTCTGGTAAGTGTTTTTTAATGGTAAAATAATCCCCAAAATGCTGAAGGCTAAGGATGTTTCTAAATATTTAACACCTCTAGAAGCTCTCTGAAGTGCTTTTTATGGTAACACAGCCCTCTAATTTGTATTTGTATCTTAATTTTTATATAGTTTGAACCATAAATAAAGCCATATATATTTTGTTCATAAAATTTCGTGGGGGGTTTGAACCCCCAAAACCCCGCCCTGGCTACGGCCTTGTTCAAAGGCACTCAAACTATATATACAAATTTCCTATACAATGCCATCTCTTTTTACCATAAATTTATGTCATCTGGCAACATTTCCCATACGTGTCTATTTTACCTTTTTATCTATAAGGATGATATTTTAACTTGTAAGATTGTATTCATGATACAGTAAACTCTCGATTATACGCGCTAATGGAGGGAGCGAGTACAGCTGATATCCGAAAACCGCGAATAATCCACATATTTAGTAAAACAAGAGATTGTAGCACCTTCAGTTCAAACTAGCACTCGCCCATCTATGAACACATTATATTTCACGCAAAACCTTAAATCAATGTACAGTCTACTCAAAATGGACACGGTTCTTAAAAAGTTTGTATTAGTCTTCTGCTTCCTTTTCCCTTATCTCGCTATGTATTTTCCATAACGTCAGATAAGAGCCGTCATCTGCCTTTTCCCTTATCTCGCTATGTATTTTCCATAACATCAGATAAGAGCCGTCATCTGCCTTTTCCCTTATCTCGCTATGTATTTTCCATAACATCAGATAAGAGCCGTCATCTTCCTTTTCCCTTATCCCGCTATGTATTTTCCATAACGTCAGATAAGAGCCGTCATCTTCCTTTTCCCTTATCTCGCTATGTATTTTCCATAACATCAGATTGTCAGATAAGAGCCGTCATCTTCCTTTTCCCTTATCTCGCTATGTATTTTCCATAACGTCAGATAAGAGACGTCATCTTCCTTTTCCCTTATCCCGCTATGTATTTTCCATAACATCAGATTGTCAGATAAGAGCGGTCATCTTCCTTTTCCCTTATCTCGCTATGTATTTTCCATAACATCAGCTTGTCAGATAAGAGCGTCATCTTCCAGTTCGAGAGAGTCAAACGGGTTATGAGTCCATTCCAGTGCAGTCCCAGTTGAATAGGCCAACACTCTTTATCTATCTGGCCATTATCTCTTCCCTCGGGATTTACCGAGTACAACATTCGGTAGCTCCGTATTCTCCATCAACGCGGCGTTTTTCAGAAACGTACCCTACGGCGTTGGCGATGCCACGGTTAAGCCGCACAGTTTGGGAACCACAGCTGTAGACTTTTTAATAAGCCTTCACTATCTTGGGCTTATTGCAATAAGCCTGGAATCAACTAGACTGATTGAGCGAACAAAGGTGCGTTTCCTCAATAGCCAACGGTTGCATGGATTCATTGCAATAAGCCTAAAAGTTATCAGCCTGATAAGGAAATATAATATTATTTACCAATTAGTCTGACTCATTTTAAATTGAGGAAGCCTTTTGCAACAGTGTATATTATTTCGTGTATGCTCTTTGGTAGAATGTGCAACAATGTCTATTATCTCGTTTCAAATATCTTACGAGTTTTAAGTAAATATCTATTGTTTATTTAAAGTAGCGAGAAAGTCTATCCTGTGTACCCTCCCCACCTTTTTTAAAAAACAAATTAACCCTTTTGTAATTTTTTTTATAAATTTGATTGTAAATATAGCTTAGAAAAAAATATCATGCTAGAAAATTACGATGCTTAGCTCCGTCGGCAGTACGTCCATCTACGGAGCTAAGGGTCCCAGGCTCGATCCCTGGCATGGCCGAGAAATTTACCATTGTTGTAATGTGGGTTTACCCTTTCACAGCGATGAATTGACGGCCGGGGGATCGATTTTGTGTCTGTCCTAGATTTAAGATTAGAGTAATTAGTACAAAGGCGTATAAACTGAACAGGTGGTAAGACACGCAGCGCTAAAAAAAAATCTAACAAATAATAGCTCCGACAACCTAAAATAGCACCACATAACAAAATTTGAGAGCCACTACTGTATTAGCTAGGTACAGGTTACAGACGTGTCCAGATGGACACTAACAATGTGTGCATTTGTACACAGAATGTCTACATCAATATTCCACCTCCACAATAATAACCCACATATAGGCCTACTTTTCAATCGCTCTTTTTTTATGTCCTTTCTCGTCAAATGATTTTACTAACGTATTTTCTCCCCTTTGTTCAGACTTAACGAATTAGTTTTATAACAACTATCAAAACATAGTTTGTAGGTCCCAAGTTCAATTCCCGTGTCCAGATGTATTTTTTTAATCTAAACAATATGTTGATGAGGCTATAGCTGTAATTAACAATCACTCATATTCGACATCATGTAGAGATAATTCTTTAAATACTTAACATCCGCCCTCCGTTTCCCTCCACTCTATTAGTTCGGTATATCTGTATATAGCACACTTAGTGTAATTAATATTTATATTTTTATTAATGGCACTGGTGTGTTAATAATGAGAAATATTTAAAACAGAGGTAATGTACCCACATTTTTGTGGAGGGACAAAGGGGAACCATTTATAAAGATGCACCCTTAGTTTATCCATTCGGGATTTGAACCCTGACCACCATTCATCGTTAAAATAAAATAAATGAGCTTAGTGTTTAAATCAAGTTAAGGTTAACTTTAAAAATGAACATATGGTTTAGTTCAGTCCCTGACTTACAGTTTTTATTCACAATAGCCAGAGAAGACTGTCTACGAACTAGCCCCCCCCCCTCACCCCCTAACTACCCACCCCCAAAACTTCATCCCAAGACTTTCCAGTCACTCCACCGCTGACGAAGAGAGGTTTTCTGGTTTTCAACGGAACGGACCGTTAGCATACACTTTCACCTTTTCCTCAGCGACACAAACGCTATCTTACAGATTTTTCTCGACATTAGCTCTGTTCAAACACCGCTAAATAGGTTTTATTCAGAAAACAAACATAATATATTATCTTCTTTATGATTTCCAGACAAAATTATTTAAGCGATTTAGATAAAATAATGATTCAAAAATCAGTCATTAGTAAATTTCCCTAGAATTATTTATATTGGTAGAAAATAATATTTACTATAAAAAGCAATTCACAGATACCCGTTTTGTAGTAGGCCTAAGTCATAAAGTTCATTTTCGAAAAATGTCAAATTTTCTGAAATTTGCTATCAGTAAACTACCACTTAATTCAGTGATTAATTTTAGAATAATAAACATATAAGCTATTCTTAATCAGCATGTAAAGAATTCCCAGATACCAATTTTGAACAAAATTGTTTGAGCTATTTTCTAAAGATTTAAAAAAAATTCAAAAATCAATTTTCAGTAAACTACCCTTGAATAAATTATTTTTAAGAAAAAAATATGTTTGTTTATTTTTTAGGTAAGAAAGGTTTTTCAAAAACTCATTTTGAACCTAATGGTTGAAGTTATTTAAAAAAACTGTCAAAAATCAGTAATTAGTTAACCAACCCTAATTTGAGGGCTCGGATTAACATATAAAAAAACTCCCGGAGGTATTACCATATAACATCTAAATATCAAGTTTGAAAAAAGCCATCTAATCATTTCGATGATAGCTCCAGCGACGTATGGACAAACAGGCGAGGCGGACAGACGTATGAAACCACTTTTTGGGTTCAGAGCATATAAAATGTAACGACTCATAATCTTGAGGTACAACATTTTCACAATCACAATACTTTTTTCTACGTGAGAAAGTAAAAAGTTATATTTTATTTGCACCTGTAAAAGCGGTTTCGTGTTTTTTTCATATGATGTAGCTATATTTTTTTTTCATAAGTGTGACATGTTGCATGTTAGGATAGTATAATAGTCTAGTATTTGCGTTCTGGTTTTAAATACAGGTTTGTTTGTCAGTTGGAGTAGAATTGCGTCACACACAGATAGCGCCTGGCAATTTCTTTTGTCAGGGTCATCGCATTATCTCTGTACAAACCTGAGTGCAGACAATAAACTGAGGGGCTTAGTAACTAAATTGGCTCCAAACAAAACCGGATAACATGCAGTGGACCTAATTTCATAAGTCCTAAAGTATAGGAGCTATAAGGATATTAAAAAAATAATTAATGGAAAATTAGTTTTAGGTGCAGTGCTTATAGGACTGTTTGAGCAGTTAAGGATATTAAAAAGGAGTTAATGACAAATGAATTTTAGGCCCAATGCTTTTAGGTCCAGTGAAGTTTAGAGGTTATAAAAGTTAGGTCATATAAAGTTAGGTTTAATGAAGTTAAGAAATTTAATTTAGGAGTTGTGACTTTAGATTTTAAAATTTTAGGTCCACTGCCGCATAACCACTAAACCATGTACAGGACAATTCAAGTTGGAAGCCGCAGTGGTGAGCACACGGACTAGACGCCAAGTTAGTTGGTCTGATTTGCCGGGGTTTAAATCCTGGTCTGGAGTAATGAGTTTTTATTCTCATAAATGTTATCCCACTCTCTTATACAGTAACTTCCTCATCCCTGTCCTACTAGTGTAAAAACAGTTGAGCTCGCTACATATTCTAGAAGGTATGAACGGAGGCAGAGGAGAGGAATTTAAGGGTGTTTAATCGAGTTTTAAATCATTCTAAACATTCATTTATGTTTTTATTTGAAAACCATTTGTTACTCTCTTGAATAGTAAATATTTATTTTTAAATAAACACTATTGAAGACCTTTTTAATATTTTTATTGTTTTAAAAAAGTTGAAAGTATTCATTGAAGTTTATTGAGTTTTTATTAATAAATAATTATTATTTCAAATAAAATTTGGTAGAATTTTTTAGAATAGTTTTGAACAAATTAGAAAAATTCCCAAATCAGGTTAAAATTAGAACTTTTACTCTACTCAACGGTTTCCAGCATATGGTCCTGGTCACTTTTTTATTCGAGCCATATATTTCCCACTACCGGCTTGCTAGGCCTGACGTAGCTTCATATGCCTTATAATCTAACTTAACACCAAGACAGGCACAACATTCAGTCCCTGGCAATTAATTCATCACTCTGAAAGGGTAAATTCACATTTCACCAATTATATATTTTTCGCCCATGCCAGGAATCAAACCCGGGACCCTTAGCTCAGTAGAAAGACACGTTACCGACTGAACTAAGGCGTCGGATCAGGCTTAGAACTAGAGTTTGTTATTCAATATAAAACAAATGTTTTCGTAAAAAAAAAATTACAAAATGTTGAATAAATAATTAATGTCCCTCTTAAAAATAAATGAATGCACTTTAGCGTAGAGAGGCGTTGAGAAACCTATAGTGATAAATGACTTGTGGTTAAACACACCAAAATATATCTGGTTGAGATTCAAACATTGACCTTTCAGTCACCAACAATCCAGTACATCACGAACATAACGCCTTAGACTGCGTGGCCACAAATGCAGGTGACATCTGTACCAAAGCTTGATTTCTACTCAACTTTAAAGTTATTTCTGACTCAAGATTTTTTCCAAAGGTCAAACACTTGATCTTAGTTTCTCTATAGCTAATTGGCGAGTCAAACGCTTCAAGTGTGCTGACGTCATTGAGTTGTAACACAGAACATATTGGCCTAACTTCTTTGTTTGTACATGGTCTAACGCATTACTTTCACAATAGACTAGACTGCCGGTGACGGGAACATCGGTGTTCGATCTCCGTCGGGTGTATTGAGTGTGATTTTCCATAAATGGTTTTCCACTCTCTCTCCACGAAACTGAGGATAAATTTCCTCTAAATTCAACCTTCCTCATCTTTAATTTATCAGCGTACAACCCGACTGGGTAAAAGACGTGGCGCAAAATATATAGACGTGTTTGTTCCCGGGTTAAACGGCTAAACTTTGGGAAATGGTAGTAGATCAAAAAACTAACTCAAAATGTATTTTGGAGATTTTCTTGTTTTAGATTATTTTTTAGCACAAACATCAAAAATCTAGATAAAACACATTTGTCTGCAGAGGTCCTCGGCAATGGCTAAATATTATTTTTTCTGGATGATGGATCGGTCGTGCTGAACCCATGGCTTGGTCTTTGCTTTCACCTGATTTAACGCCATTAGATTTGTTTTTTTATGGGGAGCTCTGAAGCAAAAAGTGTATGAAGTTCTTGTTAGTGACCTTCAATCATTACGACAAAGAATAACGCAAGCGTGTGAAGAAACAACAGTCGCACAATGTCTGTCAGCCACTCTTTCTGTCATTGATAGGTGCAATGCTTGTCCCCAGGCTGGAGGCCGTCAATTTGAACAAAATAGATACAATATTTTACTTAATACCTACCTATTTTGCTCTTATTTAGTTTTTTTTTTGTTTGCGCGTAAAGAAAGCGAAAATTATTGAATCTCCAAAATACAATTTGCGCTAGTCTTTTGTCCCCACTATCACTTCCCAAAGTTTAGCCGTTTAACCCGAGAACACCTTGGATATATAATTATAAGTTACGGACAGCCTGGGTGAACACTAGGTGTTTTATTGGTTTACAATCATTTTCAGGGTATGACCCCAATTTCTGTCTTTGAGATCATCGTATCACCTAGATAGCCTGCAAGCGTTCAAATATAATATGTTAATATATTTTTTATTCATTGCGGCTCACTACACATACGGGCTATTCCCATTTAATTACACTATGGGGTAGGTAAAATATAGAGGAAATGTACCCTTATTTTCATGGAAGGAGAGGAAGAAACTTTTTTTTTTTAATTAACCCCAATACACTTCACTAGGACTAGAATCTAGACCTCTCCGTCACTGACAAATTATACCAAACAAGCGTGAAGTTAAGCCCACGTAACCACTAACGCTCTATACATATTGAATGAATCAGTTTCTCTAATTCAGCTGTTCCCAAACTTTCTCGACTCGGGAACCCCTTTACAAACATCTGAGTTTCACAAAACCCCTGGTAAATATCCATAGCCACGCACTTAATTTTATACCTAATTTTTATGAAATTTAGCTATTAATTGTAATCAAAATGTTTAATATCTTTAAATTAGCCTACTATAGCTCCGGTAGGTACTTTAGGATACCCTACCAAATATAATGGAATAATATTGAAACTACTTAAGTAAAATTTCAAATAATTATACATGTATTTAAAAAATTAAAACTGAAATTAAATAAGCAACGTACTGTAGTAAGATTTTATTATCTTTACTGTCACAATACTATCAAATTTCACATGTTTTTTAAAGTGGTACTCGAAATTGCTTCTTTGAATTAACTTAAATACCCTCCTTTAATCACAGAATTCCGTGCCGATTTAAGTTTAATTTTTTTTTAATAAGTTTTAAGAGCTACTCACTTCTTCACGTGACTTAGTGATAAGGGTGCGCTTGCTTTGAATGGCACAAAGCTTTAAAATCAGGAACCACAAACGATAATAGTCTCAAGTCACTTTCAGCATTAAGGCTGTTCCTGCATTTATTTTTTTAATCAAGCAAGTGAGGAAAACGTTTCTCACAATGAGAACTCCTCCTTTAAACTTATCAAAAACCAATTAATGACAAAACTTTATAGCTTTTCTTTAATTCAAAATCAGTGGAAATTTCAAGGAGCTGCTTTTTTTCACTCACACTTAATGTGGAGGATTTCAAAACTACTGTCTCTTCTAGGGGATTGCGAATACAATTGTTATTATGGCTGGTAAATATTCTCTGAGGGTTTTTCCAAGTCCCTTCAAGTGTTCTATAACCACTTATTTCCGTTTTCGTCCTAAGAAAGCTGATTTTCTAGCATGAAGTCGTGAAGGGTATCAAAGCACCCTGTTTGAATGCTAATTAAACACGTTTCCCAAAAGTTTTTTTTATTTTTATGAATGACTCGATATGGTCTTGCACAGTAAAAATTTTAATATTTGACTTCGAAGAGAAGTTAATTTTTGAGAAGATGTCTGCCAAATAGGCCAAAGCATGGACCAAAATTTGATCTTTCATGCACTTTGCTTTGTGAAAGGGATGGTTTGTAAGAAAAATTAAAATTGTTGGAGCTCAATTATTACCGTCAAAACGTTCATGTTTGTTTACATTTATGGTTCACTATAACGCCGATAGATGTCTTGTGAATTTAGTCTTAAAAATCTTTTTCAAGTAATAAACCGTTAGTCATGATCCAGCCAAACGCTGTACCGGTCGTGCTATAAATTGTGTTAGCAATAGTTTATACATATTGTGTATTTCGGTCACTAGTCTGCCCAACAGGTTATGGGCCCAGATTACACGAGTTACGTGCGCGGAAACCAAACAATACTTTGATTAAACGAAAAGTTATAAATCAAAAAGGTGCAGAAGTCGAACGATTTGTTAGCTTAACAAAATGGCGCACGCGAACGTGACGCATTCAACACGACTCAAGATGTTGTCACGCGACAACTCCAATACGTGTAAAATACAAGCTGAAGCCTTGCTGATAAGGAATTATACATGGGGATAAGTGTCAGGAGAAATACCACAACCTGAATTGATTGGCGAAAACGTGGTGCTTGTTGCCGTGCAAGCCGCACAAAATGCTTGGCTAGCGGCCGATCGGAAGGCAAAAGCTGATTTGATTCTGTCCATTAATCCATCTGAATTAAAACAGATTCGGGGATGCGTTACTTCTCGCGATGTATGGATTAAACTAGTATCAATATACGCATCAAAGGGGCCCGCTTGCAAGGCAACATTGCTCAAACGTCTCACACAATACAAAATTCAAGATGGTGACAATGTGACTGAACATTTCGCTGGATTTTTTGACGCTGTGGATAAGTTGCAAGCAATGGAAGTGGACATAAAAGGCGACCTGTTGACGATCGTGCTGCTATATAGTCTACCCAGCAGTTAGGACAACTTTCGATGTGCAATCGAATCCTGTGACAATTTACCGGACGCTGAAACATCGAAAGTGAAAGACTTGGAAGAATATAACGCGCGCACTCAAGAAAATGGAAGTGCCGCCATGTTTGTCAAGTCAGAAAAACAGTTCGTAAACCGACCGCAAGGTGGCACGAGCAGTAGTGCTGGATCTGAACATAAACGCAAACAAAAAACACAACTAAACTACTAATGCGGCTTTTGCAAAAAGAAAGGACATAGGGTGGCCGATTGTTTCTTTAAAAAGAAGTTGAGCGAACAATTGGCAAATAAAGCTGTGAGGCTCGTTTTTTCGTCCAAACAGAAATTAAAAGAACCAAGCAACATAAACAGCCTTTGGTGCATTGATAGTGGTTGCACATCTCAATTATGAAACAATGAACATGCTTCACGTGAATGCACGTGAATCTTAAACTTGCCGATGACAGTGCCACGCAAGTAGAAGCGAAGGGTGATGTGCAAATCACCACCGCGAACAGTGTGACAAACTCCATCACATTGAAAGACACCTTATACGTATCTGACCTCCAAATGAACCTCATCTCTGTGGCAAAAATTGTTGATAACAACAAGGTGACATTCGGGAAAGATCACGCAACCATAAAAGACATAAACGGTGACATTAAAGTTGTTGCGACTAGAATTGGTGACTTATTCTTCTTATGTGAAAGCGATCAGCAAGTTGCAAGGTCACAGGATCAAAAGTTCCAAAAAGTGAATTAGAAGTTTGGCACGCTTGACTTTGTCATTTGAATTCAAGGGACATGGTCAAAAACCAATGTGTGATCAGATTGAAATTCAATGACTCAACTAACTTAAAAAAAACTTTTACACTTGTCTAGAAGGAAAAATAACATCAACTCCCTTCACCAAACGAGAAGTAACCTCAAAAGAGCTTCTGGAGTAAATTCATTCCGACGTCTGCGGGCCGATGAGGGAAGCATCTCAAGGTGGTGGACGTTATTTTGTAGCCTTCATAGACGACTCCAGTCGATGGTTTCAAGTCTACTTCCTACGTCACAGGGGAGAGGTCACTGAGAAGTTAATAGAATTCAAGAATCTAGCTGAAAATCAGACATGGTATAAGATCAAAGCTCTTCAATTGATATAAATACAAATAATATTTCAACGATAAAATGGATTCCATACTCAAACGTGCAGGCATCCAATGAAGTCTAACAACTCCGCACACCCCACAACAGAACCATGCTGCCCAAAGAAAGAACCACACTCTGGTTGAGGCTGCTTGTATTTTATACAGATGAAACTTATTTAATTTTAATGTCTTATGAACCGAACCAATGTATACACCAGTAGCTATTTCCCGCACTGAACTTTGGGATTTGCCTTATAAGTTCCCAGAATTTCCACTTGATACTGTATGCACAGTTCGTTATTTGTTTGTGACAGTTCCATATTCTTATATTTTGAAACAAGATCCAAAATATAGCTATGGGATGCGATTTTATCCTGATTTCTTAGGTTACATTTTTTTTGTCGCTCTTCAAGCACATTGAGCCACGGTTCCATACAGACAAATCAATTCTGTTCTTTCTTCCAGAGTGTAAGCCATTTTTCGAGATTGTATGTTAACAGTAGAAATGAAATGAGACAACTGATGTATTTGTAACTGGCATTAAAAGTAAAAACAATGTTTTGTTTACGATCTTACACACAAAGACTTGTATCTTCCCGAGTTAAGTTTGAATAGGCCAAGTTCTAACGCCGCACTCGGTACCGGTGACTCAGAATTTTTTAAGCTCATTTTCTTACTTTGAAATTTTAAAAACAACATTTTGAAAAGTACACAATGTGATATACAGGAATATGTAATAAAAATTAGGGAGTCTCATTAAAAAAAACTCAAAGTAACCTTAACGTCACCTTAGCAACGCCACCTAATGTCATACCAGCCTTACCATATTAATTCCCCCTCAGAACCAAACAACATTTGTTTAAAACATTTTTTTCTAGTATGCGATGTTTTAGAGATATGTTGGTGGAAATTTCAAATGAACACCCGGTATAATATGTAGAATTTAATTTACTCCCTTCATTTTTAAAAATGTATTCAGTGTATTTAACGTGCACTTTCTGAACCAACTGCTTACATCAGCACACGACACATAACTTGATTTAAATCCAGAACCGGCACAACATCCAGCCCCCAGCCGTTAATTCAGCACTGTGAAAGGGTAAAATCATCTTTCACAAATGGTAAATTTTTCTACTGTCTGACTTCTCTATATTTTTATACTGTCTGACTCCTCTATTTTTATACCGTCTGACTCCTCTATTTTTATACTGTCTGACTCCTCTATTTTTATACTGTCTGGCTCCTCTATTTTTATACCGTCTGACTCCTCTATTTTTTACTGTCTGACTCCTCTATTTTTATACTGTCTGACTCTTCTATTTTTATACTGTTTGAATCTTCTATTTTTTACTGTCTGACTCCTCTATCGTTATACTGTCTGACTCCTCGATTGTTATACTGTCCGGAACCTCTTTTTTTTTTCCCTGCTTGACCTCTTTATTCTTATACCATCCAACTGAGACTCTTTTATAAATTGTTAAAGTATATTAATTGGTAATAGCAAATTTAGTGCAGTAAATTTCTCCAATATAAATTACTTCGAGGGAAGCTTCTTTGGCTTTGTGAATAAATTAGTAAATCAAAACTTTAATATCGGTACATTTTTACCGACTTCGATTCCAAAACTCTGACTCTGACTGACTTCACAGTCCTGAAATATTAAACAAAATTGAAAAATAACTATCCTGGATTTTTTAAGCCCTATTTCAATTTCGTTGTTGTCGGGCGAAAAATGCAAAGGATCGTACATTTTCTAGCCCGAGCGCAATCGGAAATCTAATACATCAAAACTGTATTTTTGTAAAAATTACTAGGATTGGTTAGATGTGTCTAATTCAAATTAAAGAAAATCTTAATTCGCTTTAGTGATCACATGGTCTAGAGCGCTATTCTCACAGTAGACTAGGCTGCCGATGACGAAGAGATCGAGGTTAAAAACTCGGTGGGGTGTACTGAGGGTGGTTTTTCCAAAATAATTTTCCGCTTTCCCTCCACGTAAATGTGGGTGCTCTTCCTATATATTTAGTCTTCCTCATCACTAAAATCATTAGTATAGTTAGTAAATTAGTGTATAAACCGAACGGGTAGTAAGACGTGGTGCTGAAAAGAAAAGCAAAACTTGTTTGTCTAAGTAAAACGGTTCGTTTGAAAGAAAAGAAAATCAACATCAGCATCTTCTATCAGCCGCCTTGTGTCGTCGACCTCGGTGTTTTTGGGGCAAAGTGATCCGAGGATCCGAGGTTTGTGGGTTCAAACCCAACCGGTGTCAACTAATTTTTCTTCATCGATAAAAATCCGTGGCACAACTTTATTCAGAGGGGAAATATTATTATTGTTATTATTTTTACCACGTCTTACTACTCGTTAGAGTTATACGCACTTACGCTAATGTGTAATATTAGGGTGATTGTGAGATGAAATGGAAGACCTACAGTTTAACATGGAATCTGAACCACGGTGGAGGCCTAGCATTACACACATTCACAAGTTGTGATTATTACACGTCTTGTCAGAGGTGAAGGAAGGGTTTGGCAATCAGATAAATCTGTGCCGGAACCGAGGATTTAACCCCGGACCCTCAGCACAGATGTCCGACACCTTACCCAGACCAC
>CABFVX010009871.1:0-16459 GCA_902151425.1 Timema shepardi | reverse complement strand
GGATTAGGAATTGGGAAGGTTGAATTAGAGGAAGTGAACCCGCATTTGCGTGGAGGGAGAGTGGAAAACCATTTAGTAAAAAAAACACCCCAGTTCACCCGACAGAGATTCGAACCTTGATCTCCCCGTCCTCAGCAGTCGATCTCAACACGACAAGCGCGTTAGCCAACTACGCCACCGAGGCGGGTAACACAACTATTGAAATCATATCAACTCCAGTGATTTTTAATGAATATGGAAAATTTCAAACCATTGCTTCGCCTCTTCAAGATGTATTGCCAAGCTAAGCTACAGTACAACTCCACTGTATATCTGACAAAACAGTTAATAGATCTACTCTAACGTATTCATACGTCAATTCATTAGTGCTTTAATGGTTACATTTAATAGATTATACGGTATTCATGGTATGAATAGGGTAATAAAACTCACTAGCAATGCTTTAAACATTAGACATGAGTTCTCGAAATATCACCCTTAAAGTAAGAGAAGGTTTTTAAGGTGTTCCTTCTCCAGCAACTTATTTCAAGGTTGAGACAAACGGAGGACGGCGGGGTAGTGGCTGGTAGTAAGAGTCGCCGTTGTCATGGTAACAATGACGTGGGAAGATAACATGAGACCTAATTCTTGATTTTCAAACGATTGCTTTTCTCCCTCAGCTTGTGGGTTATATGAATCAAATAGTCGAAGATATTATTTATGTTTTTTTTATTGAGGAATTCTCCATTAAGATATCATATTCTGAAAATTGAAGAAAATTACATCTAAAAACGGGGAATTGAACCCGGAACCTTTGGATTAGTACGCCAATGCTTTGACCGTTGAGCTATAATTGTACAAGTGGCAGTATGAAACCAACTCCGAGTTGAAGGTGGTTGCGCTGTCTGATAGCTCATGATCATAATAAAAGAAATAACACATTAGTATCCGATGATTTCCTCACGTCCATCATAGACTCTGCCTTTAAATATGAGTGAAGAATTACCCTAGAAACGTAAAAATAGCTGGATAGCTCAGTGGTTAGAGTATTGGCGTACTAAACCAAAGGTCCCGGGTTCGATTCTTTTGTACAGGTGTCATTTTTCAATTTTCAGAACTGTAGGTTATAGTTCTAACCGTTCCGTTCCAAAACTGTCTCATCATCTGAATTGACGTGGATTTGCGTCAATTTCTTCTTATAACAAATATTTTAGGTGAGGTTGTAGAAGAGGTAAATACCTTTCCCCAACTCCTTGCAATGTTATTTAACTCCTCCTAATGTTAATTTTCCTGCATTTAATAAGAGTAAGATAAAATTTCGTATAAAAGATTAAACGTATCTCAAATACAGGATTAGAAATATCAACATTATTATTATTATTATTAGCACCACGTCTTACTACCCGTTCGGGTTATACGCACTTACGCTATATGTGTAATGGTAGGGTGATTGTGAGATGAAATGAAGGACCTACAGTTTAACGTGGAATCCGAACCATGGTGGAGGCCTGGCATTCAAATATCAACAAATAACAACTATTAATTTTGTTAATAAATTAATATCTGTAGTAAAAATAGCTATCATTATTATAATTATTAAATAATTCTTATGCCTGTAAAACTTATTTTGAGGCGATGGGTTAGCAAGATAGCATATAATTATGTATCAATCTTTACGTTCTCGCTATCTTACAGGTCGATAAACTATTGTGATCGTCAAAAAAAATCGAACTCGAGATTTTGAGGAATCTTGACTTTTCATGACCTCCCGAAACAGAAAAAGTTGTTTTTGAAATTCCGTTTGTCTGCCTGTCTGTCTGTACCTCCAACTAGAGCCTAAACTATTTTACCGATGAGGCTAAAACTTGGTGTATAGGGTTTTAATAGGATTTCCCTGAGGCATTCTTAGAATTGGATATCTAACCCTAAAATCAAGGGTAGCTTACTGAAGGGCATAAAGAGGAAGAGTCAATTTTTATCAAAATCGGCTCTAACAATTTTGTTTAAATTTCATTTCTAAACGTTCCAAAGTAAATGGATTCTCTCGATATTTCGGCAAATGAATTTAAGGGCTCTGGTCTGAAGCATAAGTAATCATTTTTTATCATATCACCGAAACTATTTGAGATATGAAATGACTTATCATTAAAATGATGTGGATCTATTTATAATAAAAATATACTAATCAGAGATTAATTTTATAAAACAATAAACTTTCAGGTTATACGCAAATAATTGTATTTTCTAACTTTTCGAACACAAAGGGTTAAGTATTGTGACCTTAAAAAAATATAACCTGAAATGTTGATGGATCTAGACGTCTCATGACCCCCTGAAACCTAAAAAGTGGTCTTTGCAATTCCATCTGTCTGTGTGTCTGTTTGAACATAAAATTAAGAGTAGTTTAATGAAGGGCGAAAAGAGAAAGAGTCGATACTCCTAAAATCGGCTCTAACGAACTTGATTAAAATTCGTATCCAGGCGTTGATTAATACTATAAATAGACTGGTTATTTTCATTTTCCCATGAAAATAAATTTTAGGGTACTCTACAGAAGCGGAAATTTCCGTATCTCCGCAACTATTTGAGATACTAAATAACTTATAATTTCTAAATTTTAGTAATACTAAAAATAAAAAACATTTTTATGAAATATATTTTTATAAAACCAACAGTTTCTGAGATATTGGCAGATATATTAATACAAGCTTGTGATCTTTAGTTATAAAAATATAATACTTAATTTTTAACGCAATAATTCTCCAATGCCATAGAGTAATTAAATATAAGTAGGTCTCTTAAAAAAGGTTGATATTTTTCTTTAAACCTCTTAGGAGAAATGTTTGTACAACAATGATTTTTCTCTATTTTAGGCTCAATAGTCAATATTTACAATTTTTATTGTTCAAAATTTATAAATGAAAAATTTAATAGAAATGAGAAGGCATGAAGATTTGCAACACCTAATAAAATGTCGAAAATTTTACCCGGAAGTTGAAATTGTAATACTAAGTGTTGACCATTGTGAACCCAATATTGATCTTTTCTATTGGTCCAAACATACAAATTACATTACTACATTAATGCTTCAAAAATAAAATGATAAAATTTAAAACGGGAACAAAAAAAAGTTTTACATAAGTATATTGCAATTTATGCTTGGGTTTGATAGTGTATATTATTTTTTTAACATATATTACGAGTTTTGTGTAAATATATCAATTATTAAACAATAGAACTAGAAAGTCCATGTGGAGCTCAATACCATTTATTTTAAATGAAGACGGAAGTTTATTTTGTAACTTTTAATAATCTAAGAATAATGGGCTCAAATTTTTTGTTATTAGTGACAAGTAAAATAAACTTTATGAAATTTTTCATCAAAATGTATTATTTTTATTCGTCTGGATGGACATTTGTTTGGAATTAGATTAACCTATGTTTGGTTATAAGAATGTTTTTATAAATATTTTAATATTTTATATTAGAATGGTTTTATCATATTGTTCACTCCAAATTTTTTAATTTGAGCAGCTTCTAAAACTCAATTCGAACTTGAATTGTTGAGTTTTTGAACACTTGCACAAATATAATAATAATAGTAATAATATTAATGAAGGAAATTATTTAAAATAGTTTTTCCAAATAGAGCTGTTAATCATTCATTTAAGATGTTGTGTGAAGTTTTGTAAAAATAAATCTTACCAAACCTCTAATATTGACTTTAAATTAGTTTTTTCTAAATAAATCCTTAAATAGGGAAATATGTGAAGTTATAGTACTATAAAACAAATTTAAATAATTATGATGATAATGTTATAAAGTAATTATTCATATTATAATTTACATAAAATTGGTACTGTCTGTTTGTTAAGGGTTATTGTGCTATCAATTATTTAATTCAATTACTTCATTATCAATATAAACGTTCCTTACTACATATTTGTATAGTTATATCTAAAATGTAATATAATAATGTGGTTTAATAGGCTCATTCTTGTCTAGTTAAAGATAAATTCTACTACTAATTTTATATTTTTTATTTACAATTTGTATACTTTTTTTCTATTAATCACATTTAGAAATAGTATAATTACTAATAAAAAGTATAATAGTCATTTATACATTATTAGGTATAATTTCTAGCTTCAGATATTAACAATTCTTTTTTTCATATTTGGGCAACATTTCCATCTTAGGCCTAAATATGAACCACTGGAATTAAATAAATAATCATCAACACTATGTTTATTAAAGAAGAAGTATGTTCCAAATTTGGATGAACACGATTTAAAAGTGTTTTTTTTAGCAAATAACTTATTCAACTCTAAACTTCCACTTTGTATCTATATATGAATTATAGCTATGGGAGGTCGAATATTATAAATAAATTTATATGATTAGATTTTGAAAAAAAAAAATGTAACCCCTGTGTGTGCCTCGTTCTATCTTTGTTTATGAATATTATATTATGAGTGTTTGTATGTCATAAACTGTATATGAGTATTAAAATTTTACATATATTACATACAGTAAGTATATCAAGATATAGCATAAACTATTTATTAATTCTCTTTACAAATGTGAGCCAATATTTCGCATAAGCAAATGTAATATTATATATACAAATTTGGTGTTTTAAATTGTGTTGTCTTAATTTGATAGAACCCTCCTCGGTTGCCACATGGTATCTGGCGTCACTTTCGAAGTAAGCTGGACTATTGAGGATGGGAAAATTGAGGTTCAAATCTTAGTCGGTGAACTGAAAGGGTTCATTTCTAAAATATGTTCTACTCTCCCTCCACGCAAATGTGGGTACTTCTCCTATACAAATATCCTTCATAATCCTTCTAAACATTCACGTAATTAATACATATGTGTATAACCCGAACGGGTATAAATATGGGGTGCTTGGAAAAAAATATATATACATATATATTTAATGACGTTGTCTACTTGGAGATCTCTAAGCCATTTTGCGAACCAGATTGCATCTTACCTTAACGCACCTAAGCAGTCTAAGAACCATCACACTTAGACGCCAATGTACGGAATAGAAAGAGAAGAGAGAAAATGATAATTTCACTCTGAGGGGGCTCTTGTCTATGTGCTGATAAATATTCCCCTCTTCCTCTGACGAGTTTACATAGTCACTTTAATATTTTTCTCCTTGAAAACATTGACCGGCTTTTTAATTCTACCTTTTTCTTGTTTCCTATTCTAGATAGACATAAGCTACCACGGACATTTTTAATCCATGTCCTGGCAGAATGACTCCTACAGGCCATTTTTGTGACCAAGACAATTAGCCTGAGTATTAGAGGATTTATAAAAAAAATCTTATTACTAAAAGATAATAAAAAATAAAAATAATAGTTTTGTGACAGTATAGGACTATTTTAGAATTATTTAATAACTTATAGTTTTAGTTTCAACGTTATATCTTTAAAACTTGCTGAGTAATACGTAAATTCATTAATATGGGAAATATAATCTTAACCAGTCGTGACATCACATGTGAGCAACGTCCTTAATAGGAGCTAAAAAATGGAAATTTAAAGAAAATAGGTTGTAACTAGTTTACAATAGTTACTTGGACAATTTGTATTAAACTTCAATTTGTGGTAAATATATAATAGTACATAAAAATAATATGTTTGATATGGATGATTTAACCATGTAATAATAAGTTATATATATATATATATATATATATATATATACATATATATGATTAATCTATAAGTGTAACTCTCTCCTAAAGTGAATTAAAATATTACAAAATTGAATAATCTATCTAATTCGAAGTGGAAAATCGAAAAACATATTATTAAAAGTACAAACTAAATGTTTTGAACCTACCATTTCTATTTTGTCGTACTTCTAATAAAAGCCTGTCAAATTTGACAAATGAGGCTAATTGTTTGATTCAATTTTTGAACGTGACACAAAAATTAAATTATTTTAAAAAATGTTTCAAAGCTTTCTAGAGCTCTAACTTTTTATTGTTGGAACATAAAATCTATATAATTTTTAATTTTCTACGTGAATACTAATATGTGTACAAAGTTTGGTAAAAATTAATCAATGATTTCAAAAGTTAAGAGTTAAAACCAACAGACAAAACAATGATTCAGAAACAAGTATTTGGCAGGGTAGATGTATAACATATATTTATAAATCTTAGTTTGTTTGTTTTTTACTTTTTAATAACGCCGTTTTAAACTACAAATATATTTTATCCACTAAAAATATGTAATTTTAATTATTTTTTTAATCAGGCTGGGTTTACTAAACGTAAATGAAGTTATCTTAGATAAATTGTGTACAAAAATTAAGTCAAGCTGAATCTTTAAGTATTAGTAATAGAAAGATAAATTTTTGTCAGCTAAGTTATTTGGGCTGGATCAAATAAGCTATTACAATTATACTACAATATATGTTGATATAATTTATAATTTGTTTATAATGATGATTTAATACTTATTAACTTGTAAGGGAACAAAATATAAAATTGTCGTTTTCAATATTTTGGTTAGAAGTCACCCAAAACTTAACAATACATTGAGAACTGCCATTATTTCGCAAGTTGTTTGTAATATAATAGCGATGTAGCTCAAATAATTAACCATGGCTTCTATACTATGTTGACACAGCAATGGTCGATCTCCTCATATTATAGAGAAAAGGGTAATGATTAGCTTACTTACTTACTCTCTGGCACTAGGGACTTGAAAGTTCATTACCCACTCACAAAACTACGCCACCTATCCCTATCTTTAAATAATTCTATCCAGTCCACCTCACTACACCCTATCTCTCTCAGGTATATCCAAATGTTATCCTCCCATCTGCGTCTGGGTCTTTCCAATGGTGTTTTCCAGTAGGGTTTGCCATTCAATATTCACGCTGCATGAACTGCCTCCGTAACCTGCGAGATCTTTTTACCCTAACAATGTCTGATGATGAGTACAGTGTATGCATCTCATCATTATGTAGCCTTCCCCATTATCCACTATTTTCATCTATTTTTGGACCATATATCTTCCTAAGCCCCTTGTTCTCGATCGCCCTAAATTTATTCTCGTCATTATGGTAAGAGGCCAAGTTTCGCACCCATAGAGAATAAATAGTAAAATTATGGTTTTTATATTCTTAGTTTTAAATTTCTTGGCAGCAGGTGAGTCGCTAACCACTTACTTCCCAAGTAGTAACAATCATTTTCCGACAGTTTTCTTTTCCTAATTTTCAATATAATGTTGTTATCACTAGCTAAAATTTTGCCTAAATATTTACATTCATCAACCATATCAAATGATATTTATTCTCTCTCGAACTTGTATTTGTTTTAATTCGATGAATCTCCCGTTTTTCGTGCTCTACGCCACTTATACATCAAAAATATATATATATATATATATACATATATATAAAATATTGATAGATAAGTGGCGTAAACTGCCTCTGTGCCGTAGTTGGATAACGCGCTAATCATGTTGAGCTCGACTGCTGAGGACGGAGAGATCAAGGTTCGAATCTTGGTCGGGTTAACTGGGGGTGGAATTTCCTAGATGGTTCTCCACTCTCCCTCCACGCAAATGCGGGTTCACTTCCTCCAATTCAACCTTCCTAATTCCTAATTCATTAGTGTAATTAGTACTTAAAGCGTATAACCCGAACGGGTAGTAAGACGAGGTGCTAAATAATAATAATAATAATAATTGTCGTAGAGCACGAAAAATGGGAGGTTCGTCGAATTCAAACAAATACAAGTTCAAGAGAGAATAAATATTACCTAGACCATAAAACTTTAGAAACTATAATTGAGCTTTCTAAACTTTCAACAATAGCAAAACCTTTTAGATTACATGATCTAACCAACGTATTCCTCCCATTTTTTCATTAAACAACATGAAATACATACTTGTTAAGATTAAAGGTTATATTTTTAATTTGATTTAATTTTAAGTGGTAAATTAAACAAGTCCTTTACAGAGGATAGGAAAGCTTAAAAAATTGTAATTATTTAAAGCCTACGTAATTCAGGGAGCAGGCTTTCCATAAGAATTATTTAGGTTGGCCAGCAAACACAGGACGTTGGTCACGGCTGATCCCAATGCCGCACATACTTATATCGACGACCACGCCATCAACGGACATGGGACTTAACTATATTATGAATTAATTAAGGAGTTCCACATAAACAAATTGAACTGCCCGAGCCAGACATTCCTTAACCATATGGGACAAAATCAATATACTGACCACGTGATATTTATTAGACTCCCTTGCTAACCGCACGTAAGATATAGCAGCTGACGCCCCATATTGTTTAATCCAATCAAGCTACAATTACAATTTACACTTATAACTCCAGTTCTACATTCATTTTACTATTCACCCAATAGATATTGCTATGGACTGAATGGGTGACTAGAAGAAACCGAGTCATGGGATCACTTTGTGACTCATTCCAACTTAACTTATTTAAAGATATCGTGCTTTTAGTTGACCTTTATAACAAGGCTCTTCAATACACTTCTGATGCATTTATTCCGTCAAAACAAGTTTACACCCGATATTATCTTCTCATCCCCACATTATTCAAATTATATCTAGAACAAACCTTAGCCACAATACCAGAGGAAGCATAACCCTGCCATCTAGACGCAGGGAAATATAATCAACCCCTGCATCAGACGCACCATAATTCCATACAGAGTGTAAAAATGGATGCGAGCTTGTGAGGAACTAAGTGGTAAATTTTGGAACAATTTAAAAATACCCACAGACTGGTGCAGTAAGAAAGAATTCGTTCTCATGAATTGACACATACCCCTGATTACCTCAAAATAAAATTACACAAAGTTCGTTGACTGCCTTCAAGAATTCTTCACAGGCCACCCTTCAGACCCTGAGAACCACAAGCTTCATGACTGGTCTCTATATCGTGCTTCAGAAAATCCCCCACCTTACTGATCTCCCCCAAAACACCACAGTGACAATCCTTCCTCTCCGTCCAATCCCCCAGTTCCACACTGATGAAGATCGCACAACACAAGAACAGGTTAGCTACATACTTGCATGCGGACGGGATACTGCCCAAGTAAGTACCATATTTGTGAGCTCTCCAGTAAGAAGTCCCATGAACACTTCTTAGGGTTACTGACTGACCACTACAACGAATGCCTTAGACTTAGCATCTTCCCACAAACCTTAAAAACTGCAGTTGTTTATTTTATCTATAAGCCAGGGATTACAAGAATTCATTATTTCTCCTACAGATTTTTATACTACTGAACGTGTTTGGAAATATTTTCGAGAAAATTTTGGGTGACTGCCTCGAGAAGTTTGCCTCACGCCCAATATTATAGCGAGATCCCGGGCCATATTTATACCAGGAAGAAGCACAGTCGACATTATACGTAGACTCTCTACTGACCTCATCAACCACATCAATAGATGGGAGGTAAACTTACTACTTATACTTGACGTCAAGTGAGCTTTTGGCAAAGTTTGGCATGAGGGTCTTATCCATAAAATCCACACTATCAATTTCATTATAGCACTAATATTACTGATCTATTCCTACCCCTTAAAGAGGGCCTGAATGTCTGCACCTTGGGGTAGCCTAAATGTCTACAACTTGGAGTAGCCTTAATGTCTGCACCTTGGGGTAGCTTGAATGTGTTCACCTTGGGGTAGCCTGAATGTCTGCACCTTGAGGTAAAGTGCTTTGCTAAGGAACTGATTTATGGGGTTAAAATCCAGCTGGGATGGATGGAATTTTTCTTGAGCGATAAAAATCCGTAGCCCAACTTTCTTCGAGGGAGAAATTAATCCGACAATACCATGCCAATTGTGGTATGTAAAAGAACCCTGTAAGGTTTGTGAAATACCTTTCCTGGCAAAATTCGAATGCCCTTTTGAGCTCGCTTATAGAATTACTCGTGTGGTTATATAATCAGTTGGTTTAGAAAGTGAATGTTAAATACAGATTAAACCAGGTTGCTATAAAAATATTTAAAATAAGAAATGAAAATAAATATTAATTTAAATATTTCAAGTATTTAACTACTGTCTAAAATATTTAAATTATTGTATGTCCCAAATAAACAATCATTTGTGTGTAACAGTAATAATATTTGTTAACACCCTTTCAGGTGAATCATTTAATTACTAAATATATGTTGGAAAATGTTAAAAAAAAAGTTAATAAAATTCCCTCAGTTTCAGTTTAGTAGTCGGTTATTTACCGGGTGGTAACTCAAGTTCAGAGAAAAATAGATATAAAATAAGATATTGCACGTAAAACATACTCGCTGTAAAGATTGCACGTGTTCTATCAGCTACCATAAATCTGATTAGTATCTTGAATGTATGTCTGTTAATCTGGGGAAGTGTATGGAACCAAATATTATTACCAATGAAGTATCTCAAAGACTGATAATATTATTTAACGACCCTTTGGGTGTGAAAATAAATAACATCGAGTAATGAGATATAGATTGAATAGGATAATAAGCATATAGCCCGAACGGGTAGTAAGATACGGTAATAAGAAAACCTATATATAGTAATAATATAAGATAAACCTAGAACAGTTAAAAATATTTTGTAAAGAAAAACTTTATTTAGAAATTGTGTACGTTTACCATTAATTCATCAATAACAAATGTGGGAGTTCAATGAATATTTTTTTAAAGTTTAGTAATCATAGTTTATTATGTTATGTCTAATAATAATAATTATAATTTTAAAAATTGAGAAATAAGACCTAGACAGGGGAAATTAACACGGGAACTTTGGCTGAGTACGCCAATGCACAGACACGCTATTTCCAAATAAGTTGTTTTACTACTATTTGTATATTATGATTAGATTTCAGTAGTCCATTATTGTATAAAATTAAAATTACAGACAGAAACATTACAACTTAAATTATTTTAAATCACAATAAAAATTAGGAAATGTTGATCGTAGACTTTCCACTAAATAAACTCTTGTTATAGAGCTAAGATGGACCAATTTAATCGTTTGGATGTTTAAGGGTTTAAATTGATTATTCTCTCAGTATGGATTTTAATCTCCTACATAAATAAACAAGTAAAGAAATTACTTGATTATGAATAGTGTACTTTTAAACAACGTTTCTAAAAACACGTAAATTAGTTCATTTAATGTAAAATTAACGAATCCTTATAATCAGGTAGAAAAACACCTTTGAAAGACATAATGTACGAATTTTAATTATTTGACATAATACACGAATGTTTAGTTTGGTTAACTAACGCAATAGTATATAACTGTCCTACAATCTTACATTTTTCTAGAATCATTTAGAATGTAATACAATACTGACACCGGAAGCTGGTGGGAGGGGCAATTCTTCTTTGGGTGTTTAGGGATTGTAAGTTATTTCCATGTACATAATATTTCAGAGATGTACCTATTTCAGACTTTAAGGTCTCACGATCGTAACAACTCTATGTATAAAGCTAATCGAATAATAGATTTAGTAAGGGGTAGATTGCTAATTGTATCAAACGTAAGGTAACAATTGAAAACAGCTTGTCGTGACCTCTAAGTAATACGATACCACTACCCGAATAATGAATATTATCTTACATGACTACATGACGGCACTAATAACTTAGCTATTTATATATTTGTTTAATGTCCACACATAATATTTGAACATTCAATGATGATAGGCCAGGCATATTGGGCTTACTGTACATCTTACACAGTATTCCATAGGATGATGTAATGTCTGTTCCCCAGTGGGAAAGTCAGATGTAGTGCTGGTTTTTACATGGGTTGGTTCATACATCTATCAGCCAGTGGCCTTGGCAAGCATGTTCAGTTAGATTTACTTTCTCGAAGGACAGAAATGTGACGGTTAGCACAACCTCTGCCAATAGAAACAATATATATTTTCCATTGACACTAATGTTGAGAGAATTACATAATTATAATATCCCCATTTTATATTTTACAATTAGTATGTAGCAAACAGTTTTGTAATTTAAGCTTAACTACAAAATAATATATAAGCTATAATAGATTACAGAAGTAATCTAAAATTAGTAGAATAAAATGTTAAATTAATGATTTAAGTAAGTAAAATATTAAATTATTGATGCATAATATAAAGGTTAACAGGAGAAAAAATGTGTAAAATGTCTACAGTATCGGCTATAGTATCAGATATTTAATATAAAAATTACCCGCCTCGGTGGCGTGGTTGGCTAATGCGCTAGTCGTGTTGAGCTCAACCGCTGAGGACGGGGAGATCTAGGTTCGAATCTAGGTCTGGTGAACTGGGGGTGGTTTTTCCTAAATGGTTTTCCACTCCCCCTCCACGCAAATTTGGGCTCACTTCCTCTAATTCATCCTTCCCAATTTCCTAATCCATTAGCGTAATTAGTACTTAAGCGTATAACCCGAACGGGTAGTAAGACGTGGTGCTAAATAATAATAATAATAATATAAAAATTACTAAAGGATTTTAAAGTAAAGAGGCATTTTTAAAATTATATGTGTTAAATTAATACAATAACTTGAATATATCCAAGATTATTAAAAAATAAATTTTGTTTTAAGCAACTGAAGAGCTTAATAATAATATATAAAGTTATAGTCTATGTTTAATTAATTATAATATACTTTACTAAATCATTACGGTGCTTATTTTATCGAACAAGTGACATCATTTTGTTTAAATTCCAGTAGTGTATCTACTCCAACTTACGCGGCTGTGCACAGTTCTAAATGCGAAATGGAGTGTGATTAATATTAAATCAACCAACATAAATTTGGGGCATGAAAAAAATGAAGTAAAGTCAAAAGCTAGGCTAAATGATATTCTCCAACAATACATTCATCTGTCCATCGTTACTATTTTGTACAAGTCCCATTCAGCCACATTTTTGAGTCATGGCTGAGTCTGATTTACACTACTTGTACCAAATGGTAATTCTAGCTAAGGATTTATCTCATTTAGCCCAATTTTGGACTTAGGCGTGTACCCAGATATCAAAATATTAAGATAGACATGATTAAATAAATCAAGATACATTT
This sequence comes from Timema shepardi, assembly GCA_902151425.1. Taxonomy (NCBI): domain Eukaryota; kingdom Metazoa; phylum Arthropoda; class Insecta; order Phasmatodea; family Timematidae; genus Timema; species Timema shepardi. Next base: position 3,397 of record CABFVX010009871.1, on the reverse strand, counting down.
CAGAGTGTAATTATATATAAATAATTTTTCAGGTTTATATGATATGCCAGATGCTCAGATAATTTTGAGGAAACTTCTTTTTTAGTTTAATATGAAAATTATCACAGCTATATATAAGTCGTCACCCGAGAATGCAAGTGTTTTATGTCCAATTTTTCACTTTCGTGTAAAAGAGCATTGAAGTTTGACCTTGTGTATAGAACCAATATTACTAGATGACCACTCGAGTTTGTATCTTCTAAGTAACTATATAGTAGACTCAATTTCACCACAGGTGAGTCATATGCATGCTAAATAAAGGTAAGCACCAAATATCTCAAATTTAACAATTTTCGAGATAGAACACTTGCATTCTCGGGAGATTAAGTGTTAAATCTTCTGTAGGTGCAGTTTAAATTGATCTACGCGCCCTTTATTTAATACTGTAACACTGCAAAGAGTCACGATCTTTAATGGATTTAATTTCAAATCTTAACATTAGTTTCCATCTACTAATTAATCAGATCCTTGCAGAAGACGGGAGAAATAAGTTTTTATGATTAAGGTCAGCTGAAAAAAAAATTGACAATAAGGGAAATTGGGGTGATTTGACGCGGAGGAATTAATTATGTACCCAATGGAATTCTGGGTAAAGGATACATGTTTGCGCTCAGACAATCTAGTTGAGAACGTCTTGGAGTGAGGTGGAGTGTGTCAGGTTTTGGTTTGAATATACATATATTCTTCGATTCCACACTTCATAATCCTCGGAAATAGTCAGAGGTAAGTGCTCGAAGTCTTACACTACGCCCAAATATATTTATATTGTACTGGAAAGATTACAGTGATTGCTGACTAAACATTTCCAGTTGAAAGAGAGCTAGTGTTCAGAAGAAAGCACACGCTTGTTCGTCAACTTGTGCATCTGGCAACCGCCACATAATATATACTATAGTAGCCTGTTGTTGTAGATAAAACGCATTGTTGTCACGTGAGATACGATGCACTTCTATAACTAAGAACTCATAGGGAAAATAAGACGCAACCAAAAAATGCTGATGGGAATGTTATATTAAGAAGGTGACTGTCTTTTTTTTTCAGTGCACGTTGCAATCATACCCATATCATATGGCCCTCGTAAGAGTAACAGGGTTATGTGGACCCAAGAACAACACGAAAAAAGACGTAAAAGCAGTGCGATTAGACAAAATACCAATAAGTCAGGTGGCAAGGAAAAGTAAAGTTCTAGAAAAAAAAACCTTCGTCACAGACTCACTACAATAAATTTTGTAAAGTGTCACCAATGCCAACCATCAAATTTAGGTTTAGATGCAAAAATAAAAGTATTTGGCTATGTACAAAAATTGCAAGCAGTAGGATTTGCTCCTACAAGAAGAACATTACAAATGATTGCATACAATTTGGCAAATTACATGGGTCTGAAACAAAAATGTAATGACCACAAAAAAAAATTCTGGTCAAACTTAGTTCAGATCCTCTACTAAACGCAACTCTTTACTAAGTGTGCAGAAAGCAGAGGAAATTTCGGTTGTTCGGTCTGATGGCATGAATGTCAAAAATTCAATAAATATTTTGAGTTGCTGAAAATAATATTGACAGAAAAGAATCTAGTAGACAAGCCAGGAAATATTTATAACATGGATGAGTCAGGTTTGCAGCAAAACAATGAACAACTTGAGGTTTTCACATTTAGAGGCAGCAAGAATGTTCATGTACGTTAATCAGCCAAACGAGGTGAAATTATCAATGTAATTGGCTGCTGCAGTGCTGAAGGTTCCTTCTTACTTACGTACTGCATTTTAAATGGGTTAATAAACAATAAGTTTGGTCTGAAAACATGTCACCCAATGCCTTCATCCAAATGAATAAATAATCGTCCAATGTAAATTCAAATTTATTCATGGACTAGCTTGAGAATCACTTCTTACCTCGTGAAAAATAAGGTAAGTGTCTTCTCATCCTGGATGGACATGGGGCACACGTGAACTTCCCCGAAATGTTGCGGAAAGCAGCGTACACTGATATGCTCCTTTTATGCTAACCAAGTCACACCACGCGCTACCTGCAACCTCTCGACAGGACTTTTTTCGGAGCGCTCTAAGTTTACTTTAAACACTTCTGTCAAGATTGGGGGACTGTTAACCCTAATAAAAAGATTGAGAAGTGAAACTTTGGTAAGCTTCTTTATGAAGCATGATCTTAAGACGCTATTGTTGAAATTGGAATCTCAGGATTCCATGCAACAGGCATATTCCCTTTTAACTGGTCTTCCGTTCCTGAAAGAGCTTTTCTTGATGCTGCACCCTCAGAGACACCACTAGATATTGATCCTGAGGAATAAACTTCTAATTCTGATATTCATGAACCTTCACCACATATTACAGATACTACAATATCTACTGTCAAGACTTCTATTTCTTCAGCTACGGAAGGAACCAACGGCATGATATGAATCCAAGAAAACTGCTTAAAAAGTTGTCACCAATATCAAAACACGAACCAGGTCAATCCAAACAACACAAAATAAAGCAATCAGCAATACTGCTCACCGAATCTAAAGTGATTTCATCAAAATTGAACAAAAAACGTGCATTGGAGGAAAGTAAGGAAACGAGATTCTTACATAAAAAAAAGAATAAGAAAGAAAGGAGCATAAGAAATCAGCTGCTTCAAAAAATACTTCAGCTAAGAAACGTCTTCAGGAGCCGTCCTCCAATTACGAAGATGAAGATCCAGTTTTCGTGTATTCGAGTGATGGATACGTTTCGCACAACGAAAATGAGTGTGTCAAATCTCTCGAACATTACAAGAAAACAACTTCAAACTCGGGTCTGATGGAGCGCATAAGGTGCAATAGAAGGTCATATGAAATCTGCACAATTTATTATTATAAATGTGGCTTATTTGGCAGACTTCAAAATAAAAATAAAAAGCTAAAGAAGTAAAATAAGATACAAAAAAATGGTTGCTAAACGTAAATCCGAGTTCTTTGAGTAGTTAATTTTATATGTTCACTGTGATTTATTTTGCAATGTATTTCATGGAAGCTATAACTCTAGTGCAAGGACAATATTCATATTGGTAAGAAATGTTAATGATTACGTATCAGCGATCATGGAGTTTCTAGTATGATTTAGTTATATTATTGTTAAATTTAATTTATGTTTTAATTTCTCCCTCCTACTTGATATTCCATAAGCCATATCTCCCATCCCTCTTGGATCATATCACTCTCCTTGGTGGGAGGGGGTTGTTGATATTCCATAAGCCATATCTCCCACCCCTCTTGGGTCATATTACTCTCCTTGTTAGGAGGGGGTTGTTGATATTCCATAAGCCATATCTCCCACCCCTCTTGGATCATATCACTCTCCTTGGTGGGAGGGGGTTGTTGATA